>JAQGBB010001288.1:0-13973 GCA_034691745.1 Prismatolaimus dolichurus
ATACGTTAGTTTGTCGCAAGTGCGTCGCATTCACATCGCAGAGACGTCTTTTGCGCTCTAGCTAAGAAAAACTTTTTAAAAACTAATCCCGCAGTGGTTGATCGTTTTCCTTTGATCTAAGCGGTACACCCCAATGGCTGGGCCGATAATACAAAGTTTAATTCGCAAAAATATCTGCAAAATTTTTTAAGTTTGGCACCACATCCGCCCGGGTTCTGATCAAAATTTAGGGGTTAGTTTTGTATCAAAACTGAAGGTTAGGGTTTGGCTCGAATCTCGCTTCTAGCTTTGAACCAGAACTTCAAAGCTGCGCCAAAAGCTGCTTGTTGGTACCTGAAAAAAAGTGTTTTTTGAAAAACATTTCATGCAACAACACTTTTTTGAATTTTTTTTAGAATATGCTTTGACGACTTGGAGACACTTGAAATTTTAATACGAAAAAATATGTAACACACTTCTAGCCAAAATAAAGTCTCTCCGCTTCTGCTACCCGGAGCGAAAATCGCTCCGACTCCGCTGCGGCTGAAAGTCAAAACTCCGAAGTCGCTCCCGCTCCGGAGCAATTTCACTAGCAAGCACTTCTGAGTAATAAAACGCTGCATTAGATCCCACTGGGCAACTATCTTCCGCCGAACGTGTTTCTACGGTGCGATTATCTGTAGACAGATACGTTTTCATTTGACCAGACTGTTTGCTTGCTTTGCTCGCTTCTCGTGCTGCCGCTCATCCGTTCAACCAGTGCGCGAGCTCTGTTGCCAGGCTCATCGGAATGCTGACAAGAACAATGATGCTACCGCCGAACCAGAGGCCTGTGAAGAAGAGTACGAAAAACATGTGAGCTCGCCCAGGTCTACAATCTACATGCAAACCAATGACGCCGCCAAATGAGGCAAGAAAGCCCGGGAAATCCATCAGCAGCTGCTCGCTGAACTCTGAGTAAACGAGACGAGCTTGATAGACGTACGCTTTCGTAATTGTTTTCGACCACCGCAGGTTATCGCTCCATGGCGCAAGCTAAAAAGACCGAGCTGGAAGCAATTCTTTATCATTAACCGAACGACATGTTCTCAAGCGTTTGCCACGGGAGTCCTCATGAGTGGGCGACACCACCTTGCACTTGCACACCTATGCATGGATGCGGTGAAGATTTCACTTTCTTGTGGCAAGCCTGATTAGCCTACGCATGGATGCTGAATCTTGATCACGCATCGAACTGCGCTCTGATTGAAACAATGATCGTCAACGTTTATCATCGCACTTTTGAAATAGATTTTCTAGCCTGCGTATTCTAGCGCTATTTACCTCTTCCTCGCTTTGCTCCTTCTCAAAGTGCTGAAACGCGTACGATGTTATCACGCACGTCGAAAGCTCCGTCGTCTCTTCCAAGCACGTTGACCACTCGGTATGATGCGTGTCATTCCAGACCATCGCCGCAATATCAGCCGTTTCGTTTTCCGTGTACGTGCGTGCGCAAATCATTGCGCCAACTGGCGCCTCAGCAACGGCTGCAAGTGGCCAACATCCGTCTTTGGCAAGCCGTCGACGACCAAGACACCTCAGCGTACGCGTGTGATCTTTCTGGTCGGTACAACGTTGCATCGATCGATTGAGCGCCAGGAATCTCGAGCGAATCTCAAGGCCAACAAACGTCTGGGCGCCTCCGTCAGCCGTAGACGACTATCGAGCTTTCGAGCATCGGTCAACGACGCTGGCGCGCGCAAATCAATGACCGCGGTCGCGTAGTCCATGACGTAATGCTTGTACGGCCAGCGCCAGAAGCGCGTCGTCGATAGGTCGGAGACGTTTGCCGTAATGATGAGCGCCTCGTCAGCTGTTTCGAAAAGGCTCGCGCTCGCCGCGAGCTTCTCGTTCCAGCTATAGCAGATCGCATCCTCGTAGCCCACGGTGATCGGCCCCAGCCACGAAATAGTCGCCAGACCGCACAGATCGACACAGAGCGGTACGCCATACGTGTATGAACGTTCGATTCGCACGGGCGTAGGAACGGCGCACGGCTTCTCGTACACGTACCAGCTCGATTTGATCGCGGACGCCTGCCGACAGAGGAAGCGCGCAACGTCGTCGTAGAGGTCACGCGTCGTGTAGTTGTGTGCGCTGAAGAACGCCTTCGCCAAGAGGATCGCACGTTCGGTGCTCGGCGAGTAGCGAATCCAGTTCGATAAGCCGAGGTCGTACTCGACGACCTTGGCGAGCGAGAGATAGGCGATTTTAACGATAAAGTCCCATGATGTGTCTTGACTGTCGAGCAGTGCAATACTGATGCGATTTGATTGACTGGCTATTTTATTGGAACGACTTGATTGGCTGGCGCTCAGAAGCGTGCCCAGCTTTCCAAGCGACTCGTTGAAGAACGTCTCGTTGTAGACCCTATAGATCTCGTACTCTAGCCGTTGCCGGTATATCTCAAAGCAGACGCCGAGCTCGTGCATGTCGAGCGCGTCGTCGGTGATGACCTCGACCGAAACGGACGTGTTCTGTGCCGAGTACGTGTGTACAAGAAGCCTAACGTCGCGCAGATAGAACGCGAAAGACGTGAGCAGGGCGGCTGCCCATACGATGCCTTCAGTGGCGTTCTTTCGCCGAACGATATAGCTAATGCCATGAACTGGCGACAGTCGACAGAAGCGCTGCCCGAACACCCGGAGCCTCGAAAGGGACGGCGGCATGTTCCAGAGTGGCTTTCTCAACGGAGGCACAACTTGAAGAAATGCTGCGTTTTACAGATGTAGCGCGACTACCATATGGCGTTGATTACACGGCGGGACATTTAGGCGCGCCGTTTAGCAGCATTCACCTATGACCTGACTGTCACTCACACTCTTTGCATACTTCATGTATTCAAACGTACGCCGACGACGTGTTAGCTGGATATCGCCATCTGTCAAACGATGCTACCTTGATGAGTGTCTTGATGCAGCGTTTGACGTTTTGCTGGAGAGCTTCTACATTGCGTGTTTAGGGTTTGTACACATATTACGTCATCAGCCAGGGAAGGAGAGAGGTCTGCAGCGGCGATGCGGAAAAATGCGATCTGCGTTCATGCAAAGCATCACAGACAAGTTGTGTCAGGACCATTGGCATGGTGATAAATACTGTATCATTGGCCGGCTGTCATCTACTATTGGCTGGTTGTTGGCAGCGCATGCTGTGCATTTTTCTTTAAAGAGAAAAAAGGGGTAAAGTGGGATAAAGAGGAAATTCCAAAAATTTCCGCCTGACCAGTTACGATCTTCCTTTGTTATGCTCCGTTCCACGCAAGATACAATAATGCAGTGAACTACATAACAAGATGGAAAGGCGCAAACACCAAGCGGGATACTAAGAAAGGCAAGAGAGAACGAAGGCGCCGCAGAACTACAGAAAAACTCAGAGCAACACTTGGGGCCACGCATCCAGAGCAGAAATGCCGATATTTGTTCAAAACTGAATGATGGCGACACTGGCTAGGTCGTCGCAAGAGCTCAGCGCTCTCAGCAACCGTCACAAAATTATTACCACAAGAAAGGGAAGTGAGGAAAAAGTGAGAGAAAGAGGGGTGGAGATGGGGGAAAGAAGGGGGAAATGCCGTTGTCCTTTATTATGCTACGCTTCACGCAGGATGCAAAAATGTGGAAGGTGAATAACTCCCATATTTAGACGACCGCTGTTACGTCTCTGACAATGTCAGAGTTTTCATTGGATGTTCTCAACGTCTGACGGCGCTCGACGGTCGAGGGGCTTGGTTTCAAATCAGCTTTCTTCACAAAAATCGTCACAGCTGCAATGTTCAACGGCTTCTGGACGGATGCTTGGCTCTCCGAGGCTCCTGGATCAGTTGCATTGCATTGCGGTAGCGGTTTCGTTCTGAAAAGAAAAGAATAAAATTGTGAATTTTCAAAAAAAGAACTCGTGCAGCTGATCAAGCTATAATTGGCTCACCTCGCATTTCGGCAGCACGTTTTTCTTGCCTTGACGCATTCAATTATTCAAGCAATTGTCGCGATTGGCAAGTGCACGAGCATGATTATGCTTCCACCAAACCACAGACCTGTGATTGAACAAAGGTGTAGTAGCAGAACGAAGACACACGATGCGGCACATAAAAGCGACGTCAACGGATACTCAGATGACATTCAGCAGGGGCTTAGCTTCCTCCCGAAACTTTCCACTTCTGTGGGAGAAGTAAGGTAAAAGTGCTAATTTGAGCTTATTTCTAAAGGTTTTCCACGGCTGTGCCCCCTCCCCGAAACTCGGAAACCCCGACGTGCCTGTTCCGTCGTGACATCACTTGAAAAACCTTATAAGGTTGCCGTCGCGTCTAACAAGTCTGCGACAGCAATTATCCTCCGGTCCCCTTCCCTGCACTCTATGGAACAATGACGGCATTAAACGATATACAGAAAGGGAGACAAAAGGTAAAACCAGCAAACCTCGACATGACGTCATTTGTACACGGGGCCTGTAGGCCTGTGTTACTATGCTTGATTACAGATTCATCGTGAGGCTAACTTTGAAAAGCTATCCCAACCGCCGCGCCCAGGGGCAACTAATACTGAAAGGTACCGATTATGCCTCCGAAATTCGCGAGAAATGATGAAAAGTCCATCACGAGGTACTCATCGAGCTGTGGGTACACAAAGCGTGCCTGATACACGAACGCTTTTGTCATATTCGTCGATGAATTTCGCTGCTTTTCGAACGACTGAAACGAATAGAGCGTTGACTCGCAAGCGCTCAGCTTGTACGCGGCCCGTAGGCATGCGTCCCAGAGCGACGTGTGTGCTCTATTCCGCTTTTGTGCCTGAATTAGCGCAATCTCCACCGGCGAATAGATCTGAGCACAAAGTGGAACGCCCGGCGGCACCTCCGCACGGAGTAACAGCGGCCAGCAGCCCGCCTTTGCACGCCGCTCTTCGGCTACACACCTTAGTGCTACTGCATGTTCGCTTTCGATCTGACACGGCGATGCCGATCGATTGAGAAGGCGAACGCTTGAGCTAATATCGATGCCGACAAATGTTCGGGCGTTCTCGTGAAGGCGAACAAGGTTAGCGCGCTTTCGCGCATCGAGCAGCGATGCGGGCGCACGCAAATCGATAATAGCAGTCGAGAGACCGATATCGCGGTATACGTACGTTCCCTGCTGAAAAAGCACCGTGGTCGAGAGATCCGCAACGGCGGCGCTGAACGTGAGCGCTTCGTCATAGCGCTTGAAGAGTGGCTGAAGCTTTTCGTTCCAGCTAAAGCAAACGGCGTCCCGATGGTCGAGTGTCGTGGGACCGAACCACGTGATGGTTGCTAGATCGCAGAAGTCAATGCACGTGTACTTCCAGTATATGTACGAGCGTTCTAGTCTCAGGGGTGTCGTCGACCGGCACGTGACCTTGAAGCGCGTCCATTCATCTCGCGATGCCTTTTTGCACATTAGCCTTGCCGTGTGCTCGATCGCGTCGGCGAGCGAGTAGTTGTACGCTCGGAAGAAGTCGCTCACGAGGAAAACGGCACGTCTCGCTCGATCACCTGCGGCGATCTTATAGGTGAGCGTATGTAGATCGTATTCAACGATCTGTGCAAGCCAGAGGTAGACGACTTTGGCGAAAACGTCCCACCACGGATCGGTGGTGTTGATCGTTGATAGATCGATTTTCCACCGATCAGCGACGATCCAACGTCGTAGGATGTTGAGTGTAAAATTCAGTGAACTTTCATCGAAAAATTGATCGATTTCAATTTGCAAATCGACGCGATATATTTCAAAGCAGATGCCGAGCTTGCTCAGATTGAGCGCTTTATCGGTCGTAATACCGACCGAAACGGTGGTCGGTTGCGCAACGTACGTCTCGATGAGGGTTGAAGTTTGGAGGACGCCAAAGATTACCGAGACGATCATGACGAACGTCCATAAAACGCCCTCGAGCGTACTTCGACGATGCGCGATGTAGCTGCAGCCGTGCATCGGCGATGTTTCGATGTAGTGCTGGGCGCAGTCGCGCAGAGATGCGAGGGAAACGCGCTCAAGAAATTTTTTCATTTTTTCTGGCGGCTGGCCGCGGACTGTGTGAATGAGGAATAATATTTATCAATTTTTTCAGTCTATGCCAGAGGATAGCAGAACGTAAGTACTCCACGGTGATCACGTAGCACGCTGTGTGTCCACCAAACAAGCGTGACTTTCCATGTTTCCTCCCACGTTCATGAACGTGACTGCAGCGAATGTTTGCAGAATAGAGTAGGGACGCATTGTCAACCGTTTCCCCTTGCGCACGGAGTGAAGCTGAGCTGACAGGGACTGAAAAGAAGGCAACTGCGCTGAAGCAAAACGCGCGGCAAACGGAGCCACGTGCAGAGGTGTCGGCCGCTCTTCTTGTGCAAGTGATTTGTTTGATGTTGAGCTGCACATACATAGTAGCAATTTGCGAAGTGACCCGAACCGGACTGGATCCGGTTCGGTCAGGTTTTGGGAATTCAGGTTTACCGGTTTTGACCCGGTTAAAAAGCCCACGGTCAGCCGACTAAAAGCAAGAAATTTGGAAAAATGCTTTTTGCTACGTGTACCAAATCCGCGGTAATTTTGTAAGTTTATTCTTGCGCGAATTTCCTGAATAATTTCCGTTTTAGTACGTTTGACATGGGCATAATCGATAAAATTCGCACGTGAAATAAATTGCGTGTGCGAAAAACAAAAGTAGTGAAAGACCCGGTTCAGCCCGGTTTTATCTTTGAGCGGACCTGTTTGATCCGGTTCCAGTTTTGACAAAAACTTTGTACTTGGTCCGGTTCCGGTCCCAAGTTTTTTCGTTTCTGCAGTTCGCTAGTACATATCCGCTCTTTGCACGAAAGGGCGAAAGTACCACCAATGGCGTTGAATGTGGAACAGCTCGCAATTGCAGGAGCGTTCTCTTTCTGAACGGTGCGGTTGTCTTCTAAGCACACTGGTTTGACGTCTCGAAGGGAAAACTTTATCCCCTGCTCGCTCCCTAAAAAAATTTTATCTTCCAAAACGTATAATGAGTTATTTAGCTACACCTCACGCACGCCCTAGCCGCCACATAAGGTGATGCTATCACATAAAGACGTTTGTCCCTCTAATTAGAACTGAAATTTTTCAAATAGCTTAAAGTAGGCTACACCACTTGTCATCAAAGCATCCACAAGACCACACTGCATGCGTCGTGACAGGGTCGGCTTCCGATTCTTGCCGGATTTTTTAAAATTTCCTTTGGTGTTAGATAGCGAGACATTGGATCCCTGCATGGTTGATCATCTCCATATGGTAGCTAACGTGATATTGGGTAGCTAGAGATAGGCAGCACTAATATCCAACAGTAAAAAGCAGAACATGAAAGTCTTACATCGTTGCGACGACACCGTCAATTCTTGGCTCCACAATTCTTCACTACTTAACTTTATCCAGTTGTAGTATTATTTTTTTGTAATGTCTTCCTCAAAATGCTGAAATTTGTTTTCCATTTTAACTTTGAACTTTTGCAGCTCGGCTTTAAGCAAATTGTGTTCTTCCGCTGAAACAAAGCCATGCAGTTGTTTTTCGCCTTTCAGTTTCACATAAGATTCAGCGGTGGCCCTCGTCTTGAAGAAAGTGTTGACGAGTACTTGTAAAAGGAAACTTGGAATATGTATCAATGACGCCATGCTGACTCCAAGCCAGAGACCAAGAGCACCGCCAAAGTCACCAAGAAAAGGTTCAAAGTCCTTTGCAAGGCGCTACTCGAGAAGCGGATACACGTGCGTTGCGATCTTTATCAGCGTCGTTTCTCTCGGAGTATCACTCGCCCAGTCAACGACAAAAACTTGCACCTTGCAAGGTAGCTTACAGGCCTCCTTGCATTGGATCAATTTTTTCACGCTTTCTGAATCTGAACAAGCGTGAGGAAGATTTAGATAATGTTCCGCTTGGCAACGGCACAGCTCGAAGAGATTATATGGAGCAGAGAAAAACTGATAAATGTACAAGTAGTACAGTGGAACACAACCAAACGATTCCAAGAAATTGCTCGATTTGCAAAATGACTGGCAAAGCAGTGCACGCTCTCTGTCTGCGTCGCACGGCCACCGCCGGAGGTTAAGATTTTGGTATGTAGCGCTGATTCGCACGTAGTAGAGTGTTCGGTGGTTGAGAGCAATTTCAGTTTACACATCGAAACCTGCGGAATTGTTGTTTGCGTTAAGATCAACGAAAACGTGCGTGATGATTAGCAAGCCTTCATTTATCGTAATCGCGAGCGCGTCGTCGATGTTTTTGAAAAGAACGACCGAGTTGCTGGCGGCTACTTGAATCGATGCTCCGCCAGTGAGTGAAATGTCTAGATTTTCGCGATGGCAATGTGTGATATCATTGGACGTACCGGAGCCAACGGCTTTGGCTGAAATTTGGTGCGCGCGCTCCCGCTTGGTATGCTTCAAAATTTGTTGTGCACACTCCACACATAGCATGTTTCAAGATTTTACTTGTAATCGATGGTTTGTGGCATACGTGGGTACAGGTCCACTGGGACATTGCGTCAGTGAACCTCGAGGATCGGCATATCCGACTTGTTTCATACCGTCGCGACGTTGCCCAGGTAAAAACGTGCCACTCTCACTTCGACTCCGATCTTTTACTGAATCGCATAATTAAATAATTGAGCGTTGAACCGAATGTTGTGCCCATCGAAATTACACTCTGCTTCAAACGTTCGGTGAAAATTTCGGCTGATTGAGAAGCACGGGAACGCATTGCCTCAATATAGTTCTGGATTGTCATTTGAAAGGCCCTATTTCTTCGCAAAATTTACAAACTCATTTCCGCTGCACTCTGGGGCTTCTGATGTTATTTAATTATTCAAAGCGACATTTCGACTACCGTATGTTTTCTGTTTTCCCCTGTAGCGCTACTTCTTTTTGCTTGCCTAATCTGGAATCCGCCAGAAAATCTTCTTTTCGAAGCCATTGTGCGCGAAAAATTTACGTTTATAGAGTGAAAAATTTGCCCAAAATTTCCAAAGACGGTGTTTCTTGAAATTTGGGACAGCTCTTCGCTTTCTGCGAACCGTCAAAAGTGGCATACTTGAAAAATCGTGAAAATTTGTACTGCAAATTTTTAAATTTTGATCGTGCCGAACGTTTGCACAGGTTGAGCTGATTTGGCTCAATGTAGCTCCCCTAAAATCATTCAACTGTGTCCCACAGTTAATCTTTGGCTACAGGGCGTATCAACTAACGTCAGCTCCTAGTGGGGTGGGGAAGGATCGGAAAAAGCTGACGACTGGCAGGGGCGCCCATATGACTTTTGGTTTGGGGTGGGAGCCGCTCATAGGACTTTTGATTGGGGGGCCCAAAGTTTTAATTTTACATAATAATTTTTTTCGTTTGGGGGAGGCGGCCCCCCTAGCTCCCCCCGTGCGGGCGCCTTTGACTGCTGAAGGGGGGAAGGGGGTCGAATCACAACTAACGTCAGTTGATAAAAGCCTCTGAGTCCAGAAAAAAATTCAGACCAAATTATTTGTCGAGAGTGAAAAAGTAGCCTTTGCCAAAAATTTTATTCTCTATCGAGACCTATCGAGAGCTACCTTGTACATGACCAACCCAACGACCAAGACGTATTTTCTGCACAGCGTAAATTTACTCTTTTGTAGCATGCAGAAATGCGCCGAAATTTAAGATCACTTTTCTGACTGGGGGGAGTGCCGGCAAAACTTACGATATGCTGACAAGAGGGGAGGGGTATCAAAATTTGAAAAAGTGCTGACGTCGGTTGTGAACGGTCTCCTTCCCAAACATTGATCAGGAAAACCATTCTAATCTAAGAAGATTAAAATTTTCATAAAAAAGTAAACGTTGTTTCTGAAAAAAATGATTGAAATTTTGCTTGTTTTTGCCAAAGTGATTTTTCAAAAAGCGTGTGTGCAAAACTGCGTCTTTTCCAAGGCTTGACGCGGTCTATGCTGAAGCGGCTCAAACAAATTATTTTTCAGACCACGCGCCCTGCCGTTTATAGCTCCGAGGATGGCAGACAAAGGTAGTCTAAGGGTGCAGAAGCCTAGTATTTCAATACGATTAACTTTGCGAGAACTTCAAACCAAGCAGATCTTTTCTGGGAGACAAAATGTAGGATGTGCAGGGAACAAGCATGTTGTGTAGATGCAAAATAAAAAATATTTGCAACACTTTCATTGCGATAACTTATCGATCAAAAAGCTCTCAGTTAGCGATTAGTATGACTAGATAATTTCCTCGTTCAAACGACTTAAACAGCACCGACGATTCTCGGAAAACTGCAAACATCTCGCATCTCCGCGACGACCCTGTCGGCGTCGCCCGCAAACTCGCAGATGTTCGCAAAGTAGCGCACGAATCGTATGGCATATGGGTTCTACAAAATACGCCGAAATATGTTTCGTCCAAAATCGGTATTTTCTTTCACTATTTCTCACCTCGCTTAAATTGAAGCAAAAGTCGTGAAATGCGTTCGTGACGACGTCGTGACATGCGAAATTCGTGAGCGGTATCTTTGCCTTCTTGATGGTGCTTGCACTCAGAGTATTCGTAGCGTTCGTAAGCCGGTAGACAACGGCGTCGACGACCGCGTTGATAAAACGGCGCTTCTGAACATTATGCACATTACTTAATTTTCGGCAAATCTAAATTTTCTTTAACTTTCTTGATTTTGTAGATTGTGTAGATTTAGTTTTTTTTAAATTTTTTCTTATCTCTCAAAATTTTTAGATTTTGCACGTTTTGCAGATTTTATTTTTTCAATTTTTTTTTTATTTTTAATCTTGAAAGTTTGAAAATAAAATTAAATCAAGCCGTATTCTTTTTCGGGCATTTTACGTACTAAAATTGCTACGACGCTCTTCTGCGACTCACAAGCATAATTTCGTTGAGCTCGCGAAGGAGATCGCTCTTCTTTGCTTCGTCCCTTTCGACCGACATGCGTTTGTATATGGTGTAGATTGGCACCTCGTCTGATGGTACGCCGTCATAAGGCACCTAGCATATTGTTGTTAATAACAATTTCATTCATTTTTGATTTCCTTGTTTTTGATTCGTTTTTACTTTGCGAAGATGGCGGTGCTTTGTCCTCGAAGGGTTTACATTGCCTTGGAACTCGCCAACAGGCTCATCAGCAATGTCGAGCTGGCCGTACTCCTGACAATGACTATCGTTTGTCTCTTTTTTGACAAGCTGGAATTGCGCCTCGAGAGTTTCCGTTTCGATGTTTTTCTGTCAAAGAACATTAAGGTCAAGTATTTCCACTTTCAGATTTTGGAATATGTTTCGAAGATATGTAGTAAACTCTATGAATTTTACCTTATCGGAGTCCTCCAGCCAGTTGACGGAATAGTGGTCGCCGAGGTAGGTTCCTCGCTCGTTGTCATAGTAGCACGCGTAGGAACTTTCATTGAAGTCAGCGGCGGTCGTTGCGTAAACTGCAAACATTTCAAGATCGTGTAACCTAATAAGCTATATAAAATGTTCTCACTGTTGATGTTTTCGGGCAGAATGTTCTTGAACATGGAGCCGGATTCGCAAGCTTCAAGGTAGAAGACTAGCTAAATGTTTGAAAAGATTTTCAAAAATAAACCTTTTGTATTGTAGATTTATGAGCACAACCTGTCCGAATCGCTTTTCTTTGTGCATATTCTTCAGCGCGTCGCTCAGCGCCTTCACTGTCAGCTTAAGATAAAACAACTCACAAAAGCTTTAGTACGCAGTTATCATCGAATTACTATCATTTCGAATTAAACAAACGTACAGTCTACTTCAGTGCTTCATTTTTTTAAATCGTTAATTTAAGTGAATCTTATTGATTGCACGTTATTGTCGTTAAAAGCTTAGAAACAAACGGAGTACGTCCTTGGTTTTAGAACAGGCTGCAAATTCAAGCTAAGATTAATTTGTAAAATAAAAGTAATTAAAATGAATAAAAAATAACATGCTGTACCAAAAATAAATACAAATATTCATAGTTTATCCTTGCAGCGACAGCCTGCGCTAGTTTTCCATGTCATAAATATTCCTGGACAAAATTCTCCAAAAATAAAATATAACTAAAACAGACATGCATAAAATAAAATGCTATAAAATAGAATACTAAACCAAAATAAATTAAAATATATAAAATAAATGTTTCTGCAAAATATTTATATTCCTAAATTAATCCATTTTTAAATTACAAATATTCTTTGATTATGCGTACAATTTTTCCGTCTGGAAAGGCAATCAAGCCAGTGCCACCGTGATCGGAAAAGTAGACGAAAACGTGGTCATCGGGGCCGCTAAAATCAGAATTTAAAAGTATCGCTGAAAACTAAACCGCTGACTATCTCATTACCTGTTGATTACTTTTCCACTTCCGCCTTTTGGTTTCTTTCCTTGTAGTACAGCCAGAAAATTTTCGGGCGTCACTTCCTACAAAAACAAAATTCTACAAACTTTCACATCCAATGTAAGGGCACAAGTTCGCTCGCTAACCTTCTTGGTATAGTCCTTCGGCACACCAGCATAGACATCTTTGCCATTTGGATGATTGATGATAATCCCTGGCGTTGGATTTCTGAAAATGAGACAGTGCTAAAATATGTCGCTGAATAATTCTGTTGCGAATTAATGTTTTAACCGGAGAATTCATGTTATTTTCCCGTTTTCGAAGTTTTTACAATCGTGCAAAATATTGCTTTGGCATAAAATCTGTGTTCGAAACTTCAAACTTACTCTGTGTTATGTGCGATGTCGTCGTACATCATCACGACGATGTTCTCGTCTGGAATGCCGTGCTCGTTGAGCACATGGTACGCGTGGCAGACGTCCGCCTGGTGCCGGTAATTGTAGAACCCGTTCGAGCCGGCGATCAGAAGGGCCCATTGCTTGCCGCCACTCTTCGACTTTGGCAGCGCGTTCGCGACGACGCCGAAACACAGCAAAATTGTAAAGAGTAGGACTTTCTGCATTTTTTCGCCTTTTCTCGAAACTAGTTGCGCAGTGTTCGATCTCAAACGCAAAGCGTAATAGGTCTACGTAGGTTGACGCAATGCGAGTTTGCGCGACACGCGAACTCTCCACGTCGAAAACAAACTTGTCATTGTTTCATAATCGCTGACCGCCTGACAGCGCCGATCGAATGTCGGTGTGTGCTTGGCGGTGCCACGGCAGCTAGAGCAGATAGACCTATTGTAAGGGCTTATCATCGCAAGCAATGGACAAGCTAGCGAGCGGAGATTTGCAAAGATTGAAAAGTTGAATTTGTCGGCACATACAATAAACCTAAAAACCGTCGGGTTTTCGAATCAGAAAATGCTATGAAACCAAAGAGAACGCAAAAATATGCATAACGGCGATACGTAAAACCAAAAATTCTCAAATTCGAATCGAATTTTCGCTCAAATAATAAAACACTCAAATCAAATCGATTTGAATCAAATGAAAGATCAACTGAGTCTTCGCGTCAAATGGCAAAATATTTTATGGCAGAAACAGTAGAATATGCTAAGCCGAAGCAAAAATATCGGCAGTGTTTTAGGAAATCGGTAAAATCGCGAAACTCTACTGGACAAAAATAACCTAGTTCGAAAACCCGCGATAATTCGAATAAAAAGGGATACGAGAATTTCAGGAGGTCGTATCAAATCGAGTCGATTCTTTTCGATTTGATTTGACTCAATTGAATGTGTTTTAATCGTCGCTTGCACTGTACAGAACTGAACATTTCTTTCATTAGCAAGACTGACGTTCCCTGTAAAATAGATTTTCTAGCGAAAGCTTATCACTACCGCAATCAAAAGTGTACAGAAACGTCGTGTGGCGTTAATTTTAGGCCACTCAGCGCAAAAAAAAAATTCGAAAGCTATCCAGAACTTTATCTTTTGGCAAATATTAGGCCTAGTGTTCGAACGCACTACAACTGCACGAATTCGTCATGCGAATAAAGTACTCCCAATATGGTAACAATAAATTTTTCTTATTCGTAGTTAAAT
>JAQGBB010001289.1:0-13971 GCA_034691745.1 Prismatolaimus dolichurus
ATAGGAAAAACGATGACTCGCGTGTACATATATGTGGTGCAACAGCAGGCATAACACGAAGTGAAACACTCGTCTCGATACGTGACTCTACAAACAACCAGCTACTCGATGCCTACCTATACAGTGCACGAAAACATATTTACAGTGACGCTTATACAGCCAAGCTCAGTGCTTTGCTCTCACCATTTTCCACATAATGCCCATAGGTGTGTCAAGAAAGTTTTTTCCAATTAGTACCTCCTTGGAAGGGCGGAGGCAGAAAAGTACGATGTGACACACAATCGAGACTGGATGATGAGCAACACGAACAAAATCATGGACATATCTGTCGAGTTTGAAAAATTGCTCGGAACGCTTTCTATTCGCCGTAAAGAAGCGAGAAGGGAGCGCCGAACAAACGCAAGCTCGTGTTCAAACCGGGTCGGAAAGTAAGCGTTCTCGACATCGACACTTCGAACTCCACTGGGCGTACGCCCACGACTGTTGGGCGCCATATTCAAGGGATGCCGCCTGCTTACCGTAGATGAGAACAAGGCAACCGCCAAAATTACCGTCGAGATTTTACGGCCCCGTTTTATACAGAATTCGTATTTCTTAATTAGATTCTCACAACTTTGACTGTCACACTTGGACGAGACTGAGCACTCAATTGATTTTTTTGCAGTGAGTGCGATCAAGCGATCAGTCAGCTGGTTGTCGTGTTCCATCCTATTCATGGATAGGCATGGAGTGTTCACGTTTTGCACACCATGTACTGCACTGTACTGCAGTGAACGTTTGACTACAACGTACAGGCGGAAAGACGGAAACAATTAAAAAATTTTAGTCTTTCGCGTGCACTCGCAAGTGAAAAAGAGGTCAGTGGAACTGAAGGTAGAGCGAACAACGCGCGTAGGAGAACGCATCCCCGATCCGATGCGTCAGGCCAGAACGAAACAAAAAGTAGTCCTTATAGGTGAAACGCATTTCATTTCACTCGGGCGGCACACAAGAGGGAGATCGTGTCCTGTCGTGCACTCAGTCCCTCCCTTCCTCGTTTTTCCAGTCATTCATCCATCTAGAAAACCGGAAAATCACAATGGAATACCCTACGACAGCCATTGCGATGCGATCGAAAGGGACCTAGAATCCTACCTTCACGACCGACTTCAGCTACTTGGCCATCTCAGCTTCGTCTCTACACGGTCCGAAGAGAGACCAACTTGAGTCGAGGTGTCATACAAAGAACGGCAATATTTCGAAAGACGTCAAGCCTGAGGATAAACTCAGAAAGGAAGGCATTTTGACTCCTGTAAAGGTTGATAGCTCAACTAGGAAGAGAAGAAAGAGGAGACAATAATGAGCTGGATCGAGAATGAATGCAACAAACAAGACGCTCATGGCGGACAATTGATGACCCGGACGATGGTGGGCTGGAACACGAAAGGAGTGAGCTGCTGCATATTGGCGAACGCCAAGCAGACAATGTTGGCGGTGGATGGAAAACATGATAATGAAATGGCAGAAATTACGACGAAGATGAAAGCGGCGAATATCCTAATGAACGTATAACGGCCCAAGTCATCATCGGGACTGCGGCACGCGTGGAACCACGCTCAGAAACCATATGCAATTTCCTCCATCGACAAGACACGCACAGGATGGGGTTAACCGAAATGTTCGCTTTCTTGCTAGCTCTAGCAGTCGTTATTAGATAATCGAAAGCGGCAAACATCATTGTTTATTGCCCTTCAACGCACGCATAGTGCGGATCTGGCGTGCATGGAAAAAAGAGAAATGATCATCGTCGGCCCGTTTACTCAGCAGCGACGACGGCATCAACAAGTTGCCTACCAACCGTCGAGCTAGCGAAGCGCAACGGACGGAAGAGCTAATGCTTTTCCCCGAACCGAACAAAGAAGCCGACTCCATCGCCCATCGTACCGCAGCGTGTGCAGCACGAATTGCAACGTCCTCTCGTCGTTGTCCGTCCGTCAGTGCACGTATTATGACGGGCGTTCGGATGGGACTATGGTACCTACCTATCAGCACATCCTGGCCGATGGACGCCGGCAGACTCAGCATTCATTTCATTTCAGTCACAAATGTAAACGGCTTTTGGGCTCAGTCGCTGCGTGCAAGCCGCAGCTTACAGTCATGTCAAACGAATTGAGCGAAAGTGCCACGAGGGAATAGTCGTCCTCATCAGCTAGTCGGCGGGTCTGGCTTCTCCCTCCAACACGCACGTATTGTTGTGCATCTATAGGTAGAACGGGGGATGCATGCATGGTGAAGACACTTGCAGAAGAGAAATTATGTGCATGTATGATGCCAGTCAGGCTGAGTACTCGAAACGACCTCGCGAGGTAGAGGTTCAGCTAGTGTTTCGAAAAATGCAGCAAGACTCGGATGAACATGATCAACGACTACTCAGCTGCGAACTATCGGCATAATAAAAGTGATTGGAAATGCAGACTGATTCGACGTCGGCAGGCGGTAGAAAGCTGCAGGCAAAACAACGAACGCCACTCACTGAATAGCTAGCGAGACCATACATAGCCGCGCCCGCACCGACGATGAAAGCTAACGAACGGGAGGCAACGAAGCTGCCGACGCTCGATCATCAGGCTGCGGCGATCGTATGATGCACCTGACTTTGAAGATTCATTCGAATTCGAGCTAGTGCAACAGCCACAAAAAAGATGCATGAGGCCAGCTGTTGCCTTCGCGTTTCTTCGCGCCACACACCGCAAGCAGCGATGCTAACGCGTACGTACGATGAAGTGTGCGGAGCGGAGAAACTTTCCGAAGCTAACTAATAGTTACGTACATAATGATCTGCCTGCTTTCGTTAGCTGAAATATTTGGGCTATCCGCCACTTGTACCATCCAGGGTCGAGTACGGAGCAGAAATACCACAGTAACACCGTACGTACATAAAGTAACGAAGTCAGGAAAGGAATTGCGGCAGCGGGATGCCCGACGTTGGCCTTTAAAATTAGCTAGTTCAACGCAGCTCATGGCCGCCCGCTTGCTTGAGCAGAAGAGCAACAAAAGGAAAACGAGGGCGCAAACACGCAGCACAGAACCAACAACGTCGATATGCATGGGGTGAGCGCCATTTTGCTCCCTTTCTTCTTCCTCTTATTCTTCTGCCTTCTCCTTCTTGAGCAACACTTGCGAGCGGGCCCAGCCAGCTAGCTATCTATCTAGCTACGTATCTGTCTGCAGAGATCATACAGACTAACCAAAATAATTTCCGACTGCGGAGCCCGAAGACCAGCAGGACCGAGCAGAGCCTACCACGCGAGCAGCCTGACTGAACTGAGTTTGGCTGGCCCGAACGAACATTCATCAGGGCAAACAAAAATAAACGAATGGCGCTGCACGATCACAATGAAGATGCAAATGCACTTTGCCTCCTCACTCTCGGCTAGCTCAAAGACCGCATTGGCGATAAGAAAGAAAGGAAGGAAATGCTTTTCAATTGGCAACCCGGCTAGCACATTCGTTGCGCAATTTTGCAGCTTAGAAATGGGCCAGAACGAGAGGACCGAGCAGAGCTTGGAGTCAGTCCACGCCAGTCGGAGAAAGAATCGGATCCATTCGGGTCGAAGGAATCTTTTCGTGCCTTCCTCCATCGCACGTACGCAGCACCGACACACACACAAATGAATTTACAAGTAGCAAAAGGCGTTTCACCGCTATCTGCTCGAGCTGACTCCCGATGATGGAACACTGTAGCGGAACAAACAGATCCTCATCAACACCAATTTCCCGTCACGCGGTTCTTCCAAGATACGAATCACCGCTTGGACGGAACTAGAGTCATCAACATCGGAGTCACTGCGCATTGCCAGAACATTTTAATGCATCCTCTGGATATCCTTCAGGCGAGCGGTAACAAAATCAACCTACCGCTCGTGGTATAAGCCGTCAAAATCAACAGGCTGCTCAGAAAGAGACATGAGTTCCACAGTTTCGACAAGGGAACAAGAACATGCGACATCGAAGCGAGCAGACACAGCGCATCGATATTCGGCAGGACATGAGGCAGAGCAGGCGGTCACATACGGTCCCAATTCAATAATATTTTGACGCGATAGGTGTTAAGCGCCTTGAAGTGAATAAACGCAGGCGCAGACCAGGTCTTGTGGTCTTCGTATCGTTAATCCTTCGGTTTAAAAAGTTTGGGTTTTTGCATCCGGCAATGAGCGAGGAAATCCAACGAAAAAAGGATGGTACCTGTTCAGACGTTGATCTCCCCCTCCTCCCCTTCGATCATTAGTTTTTTGCTGACAAGAGGGCCAGAAAAAAGCTAAATTTAGTTTGCCACAGCAGTACTACAGACACGTCTTGAACTCTCTTCCTCCAAAAACTTGTGCTGGCGTTTTTTTCGTTTATGCTGAATGCCTTTTCGGCTTTGTCGATTTGCTTGTTTAGCAAACACGAATGATGGGGATAATGCGCCAACGAATGTTACATCGAGTCAAAAAACGTTTAAAATGCCGGACTATGCCTCAAATCTGAAAGCGCAAGCTCACTTGCAGAACACAGTCATTACGTTTGTAAGGCGGTGCACGAGACGCTTCTTGTCCACGAGAGGTATCTTCTGGTCGCAGACCATGACGACACACCGCTAATTAGTGCCGCTTCGAGGTACTCTGAAAACTGGCAGGGGTGGCACTATTTTGAAAAGTATTCGGCACGCCGAGGCGCAACTGAATTGATGCCCGAGGCGAAAAGCGAAAGCGTACACAACGAAACGATGAAGTAGGTGATGTCAGCGCAGGGTGGAGAATCCGTGCTTAAGTCAGTTCCGATAGAGCTGTGACACATATCAAAACACTTTCATGTCGCACGTCAGTAGTTGCTCCAGCTGGGTACGTACCGTACGTGCCATATGACGGGCAAGTAGGTATCGTTTGTTTTTTTGCTCAAAATCACGAGTGGCGTGCTCTTTCTCCTTTCTGTCATCAGACGGTGTCGAAAAACGGCGAAATGACTGCTGGATTTTCGAGTGAAGGAAGAAAACCCTTTTTCGAATCTGCGACTCATGACGACCGTTTTAAAAAAGAAAACCCATTCGGGTGGATGAGCAAACAGTACACCCACGGTACTTGCGGTGTTAAAATGCTGCGTGCACGCCAACAATCGGCTGGCCGGTCGTCAAACCACTTCTTTCTTATTATACGGCACGTCCGTTCGTGCAAGCAAAGAACGTACGTACATGTGCACAGACGTACGTATGTACAGTACACGACGTTGACGCACATTGCGCAGATGGGAATAGATCTCACTCACGAGACGAGAAACTTTTTCGAAACGCAAAGTATACATTTCGACTCGACGCGAGCGAAACACCTTTTAACGTACGTATATAGCGACCGGAATGCCATCAGCGACGACGAGAACTTCGAACGTCAAGAATGGGTGGATGAGATGGATCAAAGTGCACGTTTTTGAATGTAGTCAAATAGAGGTACACCTATCAGGAACTGCGCTGCGACGACCATCCAAAGTCAAGTGAAGTCGATTAGTTTATAGAGGAAGCTCAGCTACGAAGCACGAAAGTATATATAGCAAAGTTGCTCGGTACGTTGCACGCTTAAGCCTGCCTATCTATAGCTAGTCATGCTCGCTCCGCATACAGCTGATTACAAACACTGCGTGTGCGCTCTACGTACTGCATCTACGCACATACTGTGGGCTACGGTACAGCGTACAGCTCGCAGGTGTCCACAAGTAGCTAGTTTAGCTAGCTCAATTTTACCGAGTTAGTTATGCTATTACCCACATGTATGTATCGAATCATGCATCTAATTTCGCAATCAGCAAAGCGTCGCCACTCCCCTGGATCCACTTTATCGCCCCTCCATCACAAGTAGCAGGGGCACTGTTTGGCGTTTCTTTGGTCGGCACTCATAAACCTAGGATTGATTACGTACGGGTTGGATTTGCTGCTTTTGCGCAAAGGTTGATGACCAAACGGTAAAAAGACCACGACCCGCAGTAACTGTGACTACCACTATTGTAAAAGTACTGAGTGCCGACCGCTACCGTTCAGTGAACGAAAGGAGGGCACGTCGATTTGCAGAATAAATTGTCAAAAAAAAGGAGCTCAAGCGGAAAGGTACGATATTTTGCTTCGCATGAGCTACGTACGTACGAACGAATGGACACGCGCAGGATGAACAGCTAAGGTAGCACGCTTGCAGGGCTCCAAAGAATAGGTACGTCCAACTACAGAATTGAACTTACCACCTTCACTGTGTTAGCTTCGCGCTAGAAGAGATTGCCAGCTTCACAACAAAACAACGGCAAATTCAAACGCAGCAGGGAGGACAGGGAAGAAACGTGCGAGCGAGAAACGATGAATGAAGGCGAGTAACGACTTTTCAGCTCTCTGTAAACAATAATTTCTCACAAGAAAGCACAGCTCATCACGGTCGCAGCGAGCGCTCACACACTTCAAACTTGCGCAAAGCGATTTCGAGAAATCGAGCCGCCGCGCGACAACGAGGATGAAAGCGACACTCGCATATACGTACACATACTAAGTGCGCATTTACGCATAAAACGTTGACGCTCTGACTGGTCCGACTTTGTGACACCAACCACGCCGTGACGAGGATGGTCTTTTATGTTAGCTAGCTGCGCCAACTGGGCCGTGCTAATATGTGTGTAAACGAGCGCTCAGCGACAACGATAGGCCAACGTACGTGCAGGTACACAACGAGCAGTCTAGCACCATGCGTGCGCATGGCAGTGCGAGAAGGCGCACTACACCCTAGAGTAACCTACCTAGCTGTTCTGCTTATAAACGTTTCTCGAGGAACCCTGTCCAACATGGCTGAGGGTAGAGATTGTAGTCGCTCGCATATTATGATGGAATATTTATGTAACTGACTATACGCAGCCTATACGTACAAGCAACTGACTGCACGCGCATAAACTGTCAGACACGCCGCGAATGCTAATTAGTCCGTGTATGACGAGCTGTTATAACACACGCATTATAGATATTCAAGTGAGTGTTGTAGTGAAACCCGATGGGCGGATGCACATTATTGTATTACGACGTATTGTACGATGGACACGTCATCGAGTTGCTGAACACGACAATAGATACACAGGTACGTACATAGACATCGGTACGCAGGTACTACGTAGACGATTACGATTCAAGCGATGGCTTGAAAAACGATGCCTTACCATGGTGGACGATATCCGCGACTAGATAAAATCCTCGTGAACCTCGGCGCAGTTTCTATTCAATCAAGCCTGCACGACGCCCTCTCGTGATAACGAAGTACTGTACCAAACGCACCTCAGTAATAGAGCAGCAATGTAAAATTGCAGCTGCGTCCCGACTCATCGTCGCCATTTTTCGTCAAACAACAAATGGCAATTTCTGGAGGAGTCGAACACAACGGACGCCGGATAGAAGGGATGGACCGTTCAGAAAGGAGACGAAATAGAATCTCATCGAGAATCTCTGCTGCCGCTATCGACGTCCATGTAGCTTGTGCGGCAAGTACATACACGTACGGTGGGGAATGTGTAAACTCGCTGTGCTTGTCTGGCTCTCTTTGCGCTTCAACACAAGCAAGAAGCAGTTTTCCGATCAAGCTTCGAAGGAGAAAAAACAAAACGATGCCAGGGGAATAGATGTCAAAAATTGGAGGCACTTGCAATGCTTATCAACTACCAGTGGGCACGAGACGGTTGGTCGGAGGATGCACGGACGCACTTGTCCTTGAAGACGGACCAAGCAAGTGAGCGTTGGGCCTGTGAGCGGCATGCAAAATCGCAGGGACGTGGAAGCAGAGCTACATCTTGTCGAGAAGGGTCTCGTTATGGCTGGGTAATTGACAGGGTACCTACGCGACACCCAAGTGTTATTTAGCGTACGTAGTGCTACATTTCGGCATAAAGTGTACACATCATTTCATGTTTGGTCCCGCCTTGCAGTATCACCGGCGTACTAGCCCCTTCGTGGTTTGCCGCAACTGCTCACTAGAAGCATTAGAAGACAGCGCGGTTTGCTCACTCTACAAGCAGTACATAAGAGGAAAAGCAAAACGCTACTCGGTTATCGAAGCTTCAGCGCAATAGCAAGCTGAAAAGCAGCCAGATAGCCGAACGCTGTAGCACGCAAGAAGTTGCGGCAGAAGCGACGATGACCTGTTGTTGGTGTATAATAGTGGGAGGCAATAATGACAAGAAGAGAAAGCTGCAAAGCGATTATTCAACTCGGCTCTACGCTGGTGTCCTGGGCCCTTCAGCACCGAGCGATAGTAGCAAGGGCGGCATCAGCAAAGCAAAAAAAGCAGCACCTCCTTGGCTTCTTCGAGGCTTCTCGCTGAGTTCGAGTTGTCTATAGCGCCTCCAGGCTCGCGCAAATGCTGTTCCTTAGTGGTTCATCCGAGAGCGGGCATCGTAATCATCGACAAGAATGAATGAGAACAAGCTCGGTGGTTGGCGCTGCGGCGGCAGCTAACGCACGTTCGAACCACCACCAACGCCGCCGCGCGCCGCACGCATTGCTGACTATTATACGCGGTATATTGACGGGCGAACAGCCCTCTTCTCCGCGCAGTCCTGCAGTGGCCGCGTGGTAGCAGCAGCACGACGACGACGAGTCAGCTAGTCAGTCCTGGGCGGCCGGGTGGGTTCGATCTCACAATAAACAAAATGCTGAAGCGGTAAAGCTATCTATAAAGTAGTAAGTGCGTTTAGTAGTTTACGTATGCTGGTAAATAGCCAGGCAGAGAGAGTCGGTTGGTTGGAAGAAAGCATGCACCTTCGTGCACGCGTGAACACACACATATACATATACGTACGTACCATGTATGTTGCTGCAAACAAAGGCCGCGGCACGTGTACGTTTACGTACATAGCAACAGCCAAACCAAAAAGTTGAAGCGCCGATCATGGATAGCGTGTTGGCGATTTCCGACGCCGAGCACTAGTTATGTCAGGAGTCGGGGGTCGGGGTAGCCCAACTTTAGCCGCCGTCCATCATTGGCTGACATGGTCCTTCCTCACCACACCACACACCTCAGAAGCGAATTTTGGGATCAATCGAATCGAAATGCTTTCAAAATGAAATAATTATGTACCTCAAAGTCCAACCAAAACCACGTATGTAAATGCTAAATGTGGTACGTACACGTACATATGTATGGCCAGAGGCATTTACCAGCCTCAAAGGAGGCACGTGCAGAGTGTTATTTACGCCGCTGTGTTACCGAGACATCGTTGCAACGTATATTTGTTGAACATCCTCATGACGACCGACAGACTCGAGCAATAAGCTCCCAAACTCGTAGTCGAAATTCATGCTTTGACATGTCGCACAAAGTGCCAATTTCGTACGTTTAAAAAGAAATGCAAAGCTATGAACGTTCCTATCGTTGCTGACAGAATGGAGTTTTTTAGCTGAAACAAAGATGCACGTCTGAAACAGCCGCTTGCTCTATGATTATGCACGGTACCAAGCTTTCAGAAATTCAGAATAGCACGGTGCAGGCATGGACCTGATCGTGTGGTGTGCTACGACGCAGAGCTGCAAATGCCGGAAGACCACATTTTTACGAAATGCCCTAACGCCGCCGCAAACGGCTAGCAGCCATGCTATCTAGACCTGGTCGCCATAATTTGCTCCGAGTGGTTGACAAGTGGCGATGTCGAAGCAAAATGGCGACATCGCGTGACGATATGACGCGGAAAAAACTGCAAATTCGCAGCGCAATCGCGCTGGAAAGGGACGAGAAAAGGGTTTTTAGCCAGGCGCAGCTGCGCAACACAAGCATGAATTGTCGTTTCAACAAACGACCTTGAGTGACCATATTTTTCTGTTTATAGCTCCAGACGTAGCGCACTGTTCTGCTTATAGTCCGGGGAGTGAGTAGCAACCGGCGAGAATAATTTTCCAAATAGTGTCCCACATCGTTTATTGCTCGAAAGGACAACAGATGCTATCTGGATTGTGTCCACGTCTGCAGTTGAAAAACGAAAGGGACAAATAGTCGCAGATCTATGTCAGCGCCGATGACATGCGCATAAAATAGAGCACAACAAGTGGCTGCTGTAAGCAGACAGTATGTCTGTGTCTCTGCACTGCGGAGGGAGGACGGGGCAACGCTTATCGAGTTGGCCTTCGGTCGCGATTCAGTGAAGAAGTTGAAGCTCCGCGCTTGCGATAGCGACTAACGCTGATGCCCAAAGAGAGGAGAGTGAAGGGAAGAAATAAGATTTTCGCCGAGAGAAAAGCAAACAAAAGCTGAAGCGAAACCAACAGACGCATACACACATTGCATACATGATATCTAATTACGACTGCTGGGCGCTGCATACACGTACGCATAGACGGCCTGAATGTACGGAGCAGGCCCCCGAATGTAGTAGATAAATCTGCATGCATGTACGTACAGAAGTACGCAGCATGCTCTACCAATGTGCGGGCACGTGAGCGTACTTGGAGCTATATTGTCCAAAAATAGTCGACTGGTAGTGAGGTTTTGTGGGCTACGTGATAAAAACCGTTTAGCTGCAAGGGGTAGGAAACATTTTATGATTTTATATCATCAGTGACGACTGACGAGACGATCGTAGCACAGCAATAGGCAGAAAGCGTTGTGTTGTGAGCACGCGTGGCAACACTTGTCAGCTAAATAGTGACTTCCAATGCGACACTGGACGTTTGGCTTGACGTTCATGCAAGATACCTATTAGCGGTGGATGAAAATCGCATAAATCATTCATGAAATCGATGCGTAGTAGAGGTGAAAGGAAAGAATGATCGTCTCACTTCAAGCAAAATGTTGAGCTTACCAGTGGATTAGAAATCGGTAGTCGAGTTTGTTAGCTACTACTTATGAACGGCGGAGACCGCAACTGTTTCCTTCAAAATTTGACTGTCAGTTCTGTTTTATACGCCGGTGTGATGTGCCAACTTTAACAGTGACTGCCTATATCTACCAACTCAAAGTGGAGTTCAAGGTCAGCACGACATTCAGCGGTGGGTTACAGGTATGGTCTCATTGTTACACACGTATTGTCGCAATCATGTGTTACACGTGTACGGTACGATACGCATCGCTATGTCGAGTTGATTACCGTCCGCCATTTATTGTCATGTCTCAATTTGCAACGGATTTATACGAATGGTGGTGCAGAAAAACTGACAATTACCGTACTTTTGCACTTACGTACAGTTCCCAGTGTATAACATGCTTTTTGCCCTTTGCATATTGTTTGCCAAATAGTGCCCCTCCCCTCGCCATTTATTAAATCCCTGCAGGGGCTATACACGGAAAAGCAAGCTACCGCGTTGGAATGTATCATGCATTGTCTTTCAACACTACGTATGGGTTACTAAAAACGTACCAGTTTGAAAACAGCAAAATCTATGCAATGAGTCGTCTTCTTATGTATAAAAGTTGTGCGGTCGACATTCTAGCTAAAAAGCAGCGCAGCTGAATAGCTGTCGCAGTGCATCTGAATTTTGACTATGTTCGTTCACGTCTCAATCTAAAGGGTCTGTCAAAAGTCGACAGGAGTCGACTGCATACGTTGTTCTACATAAAAACGGGAGGCGCGTGGCTAGGTGTTACGCAATGTTGCATTGTTAAAAGTTCTTACTCCCATTGCTATCACTAGCCTCCATATCACGTTTTTCGAATCGAACTCCCTACTTTTTAAAACTGCCGATAGCAAATGTTGACAAGCTGGTCAAGTCGTAAACAAATTTGTGTATGTTCTGATGGCTGGTTGGTTTTAGCCTAATTTAGCGCATCGCGCGTAAGGTTGATGGTTAAAGGTATCCAATCTTCCAACTCAAATTTGTTCGTAGGAAGTTCGATTAGAAAGAGATGATAGATTTCATGTCGACTTTTTCCGGACGCTTTAGTTAGAATAATCACACTCGACAAAATATTCTAGCTCATACGCCCATCGATGAACTCTATCGTCGACCGATGGTCATCACAACGAGATCCATCAACACGTCATATGTGCAAACGTTTACGACGATCTCACAAATAGCAATGACACGACGATTTGAGCCGATATGCGTGACTGAAACAAGCCCCATCCTCCGATTTCATGCTTCAAGTGAGTCGACACTGCTCATAATAAGACAGATCTGCCGATATAAACTCGATGATTCACAACCAGACTCGTCGACAATTCATCGCGATGGTGAGATCCATCGAAATTGCAACGAGTTCGAACTATAGTTCCAGATGATCAATCAACGGAGGTTTATTTACATGATTAGCAACGAAATCTGTCACTCCCAGATTCGCAGCGACATTCATAGACCACCTCGACTTCGAGAGAGCGGATCCACACGCACGATTCGCAACGCAATACTGTCTATCAATCGAAGAGTCACGATTCGGTTCGTAGCTGCGTCGAAAACTCAAACGAGTCAGAGCGAGATTCTTCGGCAGCTCAAAATTCTCTGCATTCGATTGCAATCCGCTGTTTGTTTGGACAGATGTAAAAGACTTTTGGAGCCCGACAAGAACAATCGCCGGGATCTTTGAGGCGTCATGGGCAGGGCTTGTGGAATGTGGATGGCTTGTTGGGTCTTATGTCACACACCTCAATCGATGGTTTCCAGATAGGCTATACTTTATGCCTGTATTCTAATAACCACATTATTCGGCGTAACAAGTAGTTAAAGGCAATTTAGGTAAGATAATTGTGTGGATAGATACAGTTCTGATCGCATTCAAGTTTCGACCGGACTGTCTTCCAGATTTCGAACGAGTCGAGTCCTTGAAGCTGACTCGGTCAACGACGAGCTACGGTCTCCCTCTCGAGTTCGTTGTCGCTCTTTCGACAAAAGCCTTTGTCCTTTGTGTCGGCTGATGGGATGGCGCGCCTGTAAAAACCTCCACAAAATTTTAACTTCTTCTGTCGCGTATAAAACCGAGGTGAACAGCATTCTGTGCATTGTGCGCCTGTCTGTAGGTACAATACTGCTGCATGTCGATCGACGTCATGGGTGCGTGAAATAGTCATCCGTGATCGTGACGCATTGCTGTACGACTCACTCTGTCCGAGCTCTCCTTCGGCTCGTAAAAATGCCAAAACCACCGAACAGCACTGCATAAACTTTTATTATATCCGTCCACGCCTGTGTTGCATACAAGTAGGCATGAACGTTTCTTTCTTAAAGAAAGTTTCTTTTGGAGTAAGCGTTTGTCCACCCTTTTGCACCACTTGAGTTTCCTTTTACACTATCTAATTAGCTGTCATCGAAGCACAGCGCCATCGTCAAACCCCAGATATCATACTTCTTACATACCACAAAGAACGGCCATTTCCTCGTTGGCGTTCGAGCTGCTGGAGGGATAGATCCATACGTTAGCTGCGCCCGGTTATTACGACACGCCTACTCCACTGAGATAGTCAAACTTTGTCCCGCACTTGAGTGTACTGTACACACTGTGCAGCCCCCGCAGTCATATATGACGGACTTTTGGATATCACGCGAAGAGTGTGATAACAAGCTGCTCCGGTATGTCTTGGTTCCGATTCCAACATGCAGTTTGGACACATTAACTACCATACGTATGGAACGCACGTTTGGCTTGCGTGTTTAGTCGTCCCACATCCAGTTGATGTCACCGCGGCGGATCACAAAGGCCGGCATGATCACATTGCCGTGGTGGAACATCTGTCGAATGCCTCCTGCCATTCGAGCCGTGCTTTGCATATGCTTCGCGTGTACGCGTATATCTGTTGGCGCTTTGTCTGCCAGCTCTGTGTCTGGCGCAGGCTATGCTTGCCCATCCCTTTCACATTCGTCGTCCGCTTTTGCGCTCGCCTCTTTCGCTTCGATTGCTTCTCGATCGCACACATATTCTTTGGGTTCGTTTTCCACGATTCCTGCTGGCAGCGTTGCTTCTGCTCTGAAAGATACGTAAAACGTTTTCGAACTACCCGTTACAACCTTGCGGCGCGGAACAATAT
>JAQGBB010001290.1:0-13959 GCA_034691745.1 Prismatolaimus dolichurus
TGGCCCCCCCCCCCCCCTTTGTCCCCCCTCTTTCCCCCACTTCTCCCCCTCTTTCCTTCACTTTCTCCCCTCTTTCCTACACTTTGCTGAAAAAGCGAATTCCGTGAACTGTCGTTTTTTTGTTTACAAGGAAGGGAGAAAAACCGTAGCATGGCCACAAATCGTGGCAGCTTACGTCTGACGGTACCAAAAATTCACTTAGCTTGCCCGACTTCTCACTAACGGGTCGGCAGCAAACAACCAATCTTCTATCGAAAAAGTGCATGAAGAAATTCAGCAAAAAATTGCTGATGAGCGCGAAGTACTTTTTATGCCCAATCAGCTAGCGCTAGGTAGCGCCACAAGCTACGGAAAACTGATGGCTATGAATAAAGCTTCATGTAGAAAGCAAAGTCGTAATCAGGAGCAAGTCTAAAAAGTACGCATTTGTCTTGCAAATGTACACAACCGGTTGTAGTTGTTGTTGTGCTTGCTGATGTTGACGTCGACGTTGCCATTTTCAGCGGCATTGTTGTGGGGCTCGTCGAAGTTGGTCGTCGTCGTTGTAGTCGTAGTCGGTGTTGTTGTGCTCGTCGATGTGCTGGTGCACGTGGACGTCGTCGTTGTGCTTTTTGTGTTCGTCTTTGTCGTCGTCGGCGTCGTTGTTGACGTGATCGTTGAGCTCGACGTTCATGTTGTGGTTGGCGTGGTCGTTGTCGCCGTCGTTGGTGTTGTTGTGCTCGTCTTCGTTGTCGTCGGCGTCGTTGTCTACGTCGATGTGCTTGTCGACGTCGTCCTAACGATGCAGACGACCGTGATGTTCAGGTACTTGAAGAAGCCTCCGCATGGATCCGTTCCGCTGTTTAGCGCCTCTTTATCATTCCTTCACAGATAGCTAGGCAAAGAACGGAGCGTTCCAAAAATCTGTCCGCTGACAGAACGCCCGATATTGGCATCGGGCGTTTTGTCAGCAAAAGCCAGCGGGTTAGCAAATGCATCGTGCACCGAAGGCTAACACTTTATTGAAGCTTTGTGGATTTATCTTCGTCGCGAATCGTAGGCTGCAGTGACGGCTGACTTTGCGGTTTTCAAATGGAGACGACCAGGAGTTTATTCTCTTAAATTTCCTTTACGGTGCTTACACACGGAGAACGATAGATTGATCGAATCGTTGTGCGAACAGCGTCCGCTGGTGTCCTCGCACTTGTACGTCCCAAAATCATCTGTGGTGCCTTTGAGGTGCATGCCCAATAGGGCCACCGCGGCGTTATCTGAGCATTCTTTGCATTTATACGTCACAAAATGCTGAGAGATCCCTAGCTGACCAAACACGGCCACCGTGGAGTTTTGCGAACAATCGATAAGCTTTGGATCAATTTCTTTGCCGTTCTTTGTCAGTGCATGGCAGCGCACTTGTCACCAGTCATGGCTTTGGAGCAGTGCACAAGTAGAAGACCGCCTGTCATTTGAAATTCTGCTTTGTCGCCAAAGCAGTTCACAAGATTAAAATCAGTGCTGCACACTTCAGCTAGTGAAACGAGAGGAGAACGAACGAGAAAGCAGAGACATATCAAGTAGGATTCCGACATCATCGCCCTCGATGGCTCATGTGCCTACATAGTAGATGCAGCGTAACGCTGCGAACGCTTTTACAAACGGCCAGGCTGCTCGGACTTTTGCGAAGTAGACACCACACAGCAGGTAGCGATTCAAGAGCAATACTGTATCGGCAAAGACGATAAAAAACTTAAAATTTTGCTCTTTCTTTTTGCAAACAGTTGTATTTCGAAGTGCATCTAGCACAGAGTTCCTGGAAGATTGGCATCGCAGTTAATGGACTATTAAACAGCAAACAAACATGACCAATGATGTCAAACAGAATAATCAAGTTATGATACAAGTTTTTTCAAAGCGTATTGTCTTGAAAACATCTCTAGCACGGCGGCATTCCTTCAGCTTCTACCATAAGCTGTGTTATACCCAGTCCGCCTCCTTAGTGGAAGCACCCAAGGGTTGTCCACCGATCAGTTTGTAGCATCCCGGTGGCACCTCGACGCCGTCGTAGATGCACGAGACAAGCACAAGTTCGACGCTTTTCTCGCGGTTCGCACGGCACATAACCGTGAAGAGAAATTGAGCGCAGACGTCGCCTGACTCGATCGTTTTTGACTCAAGGTTTCGCCGACGAGGTGCTCGCGACCAGCGTCGTGGATGCAGCCAACGAGCACTTGGTCGACATTGTTCCAGCCGTCGGGGTCAGGCGTTGTTCGACACTCGACGATGAACGCATCGCGATGAACGCATCGCGCTCACCGTTTGAGTACATTTTGCCCTGGTTGACGCGTTGGACAACTTTGCCGACGCCGTTCGCCGCTGCGGCGCCAAGACATTCGAACCAGGCAGGTCCGCCGATCCATCGTTCACCGTCGGCGCATTGGTGGTTCTTGTATGTGCATCCCGCCTAAGATACCGTAGGGTAACTTGAGAAATTACGGATAAATCTCGAGTTGGCGCCGTTCCGACGCCTCTAGCGCGCGCCAGAGGAGAGCTGGAGCAAAACGAGGGCGACGCATATTGTAAGTCCACAATGGCCTACAATATGCGCTGGGTGACCGGTTCGAAATCTGCACATGGGCGGGACGGCAGCGCCGCAAACTTGCCGATTTCGGCTCTCGAGTCGCAAAATTACGGAGAGTAGATTAAATTCGACGGAAAATCAGCGCGTGCACCGATCGGGCTCAAATTTGAACTCCTGCTATAAAATTCGATCTAGTTTCACTTGAGCTGCTCGGACCCGCTGCGCCCGCGCGTTTAACGGCCGAACTGTGAGACCGGTTTTCCGCAAATCCTGTGTCAAAGCGCGAAAATTAACAAACTTTGCGTAAAATGTTGCAGCCGAACGCATGGGCCGATTGATCTCAGATTTTCTACACTAACATCGTTTTTTCTCTAGTTTCGGAAAAAAATACTAGAATGTGAACAGACATGTGGTTACGAAGAAAACGGGGTACGCGTGACATGTTCTTTTTGGATCATAATCGCGTCACCGTCGTCGGATTTCCCACGACTGCCAGACGTCATAGTGAGCTGCAATTTATCAGTCTGGCTAATTTTAGGTCCGAAAGACGATTTTCAAGTCAGTTTGACTAACACTTGCCGCACACACGCGCTATAGAGCACAATGCTAAGATTAGTTTTGTGGTTGATAGCGGCCCCTCTTAAAGATTCGATTTCGTGTCTATTGAGCTGAAAACTGGTAAACTGACTAATTTAAATGTGCTGAGCGCGAATTTCACCACGAATAGCGTATACGCAGGCTGTCAATCTTTCTACACTCCTTTTCGCCATTACCATCGACGGCGCTAGAAAAGAATCCGTAATTTTGCAAATGACTTTCGTGCTAATAATTCTGTGTAAAAAAATCACAAAAATCTGAAATTGTTTCGCACTCTCGGGGCCGAGGCAAAACTTTTTCCTTGCCGGAGCTCGGCCCGTTCAGTGCAGAAAAGCTTAGTTTCAGAAACGTCGTTTTTTCGCCGACTCCGAATTACGGCTTGCGCGCGCTACTGGTATGTAGCCGCAGGCCTCACTTTACAACAAGCGCTAGCTCGATCTGATGCATGCACTCATGCATGCATGGCCCCTGTGGAAGCTTAGTTTGAGACGGATCCGTAATTTCTCAAGTTACCATATTTTAATCTATCAACCTGTGACAAGCTTCATAAGTATCTTTTGAGTCAAATCTCTTTTTGTTTCTTGCTCACCGCTGGCAGCACCTACTTCGGACGAATATGTATAATCCAGCGTTCAGCATGTACTAGGAGATTTTGAGGTTCAGACTTAAGACACTGAGTATATACAATTCACGTGTGGATACGTCTGTCCGGCCCTTTTTGCCAGCTCTACTGCAGTAATCCAAACCAAATTTGGAAGCTGGATTACCTGGCCGAGGATGTGCCTTTTAGGTATCTCAGCTTTCGAGGACCCCTGGGACACATAGTATCATATGATCTTACAATACTGTCATCTCAAGGCAAGATATTCACATCAGCCAGGCTCGCAGGAGTTTTGAATATCAGCATCGATTTCTACATTATATCTAGCTTCATTTCTTCGCTAACGTATTTCTCAGAGGTGCTCAAGTTTCTTAGCAACGATCTACGGTATTTACATAGGCTAACGATATGCCACCATTTGCTTGGTATTGATATACCACGACATTGAATATTGTTGCAATCAGAGCTTCTGACGCGTGTTTTTATGTGCCGTTTCTAAAACGCTAACCTTATAAAAACGTTGAAAAAATTTCAATTTCATTTTTCTCGCTGTGAAATGTGGCGCGAAATTGTGACAGCATTTGCTGAAGAAACGGGCGTTTTCGGTTTGCATCTGTTCAAAAGCCCGCAAAGCAGGATCAAAACATGCTTTTGGTGCGTTTTCGTTGCTGCTTTATCGTGCTACACGGCGAAAACGCTCGTCAACATATGCGCGAAGTATATCGGCGAAAAGGTCATCACGGTTGTTCACCAGGGCCGCAACGAGAGCTTCGAGTTGCCCTCACCGATGCTGTACATTCATTTAGCAGGCGTCGAAAGTGTTGAAACGGCGGATTGTAAAATCGACGACATTTTCATCCAATATGTGCAGACTAATGACATTAATAGCAGTGATATCTTAATCGCAATGAAATTTGTTCATCAATTGAGCGAATTCGAACGTCTTTTGTATGACGCAACTGCCTCAAATTTGAGCGATGACCTTGGCACTTTTTTGACGGCGATCAAGGCGAAAAACTCAAAAATTATGTCCCTTATTGAAAAGCTTTCGCCCCGCGCCTCATCGGGAAACACATTAACCGAGTTCGTTGACTTTATCCACGAAAAATCGTGTCATTCTTTGCAATTGAGCATTCGTTTTCGGAATGGCAGCTCAACCACGAACCTCACCGACTGCAACATTCACAATGTTGACATCTATTCGGAGACGAAGATCAGACTTGGCATGGACAGTAAAATGATTGCTTTTAAGGAGAATGACGATACGTTAATATTTGAAGTCATAACTTCGAAAGCCGATTTCAATATTTCAAGACTTTTCTTTGATGTTATGGGGCTTTATTTTGAAACAGCCGCCGAGTTCCCTATCTTCCTTCGTCAGCAGAGCAATTACACAGTAAGACTAAGCGCTGTTTATCAGGATATCGAACTGCGACGAAAACCATGCAACCATGACACGAAGCATGCGGTGTACTGTCAATCGATATGTGCGGCGAGATTTGCAGAAGATTCCTTCGGATGTCTACCTTCATACTTTGCAGACATTTACAAATTTTCGCATTTGCGACGAAACTTCTCGGTTGTGAAGCGATGTCAATTTGTCGACTATCGCAAATTCGCTAAACTTGGTCCTACGTCCGAGATTCTCAGAAACCTACAAGATTGTAACAGTTCATGCATTCGTCCTTGCGTACATCAAGTATTTGTTACAGACGCTGTGGATCGTCAACCGACAAAAGGAGCGACGATCGCCTACATAACCATCTCAACGCACGTCTACCCGATCTTCGAGCAGCAACGTGCGAAAGATTTCGAAGCGTTTCTCGGTGACTTTGGCGGAGCGCTTGGCCTTTGGCTTGGCGTCAGTCTAGCATCTCTCGTTCACGTTCCAATTTTCTTTCTGGAAGCTTCCTGGAACCTGCTTCGTAAAAAAGCGATTGCCAAAAACGAAAAATCGAGCTCAGCGAACTCTGAGCTTCAATTTAAGCTTCAACCCTGTTCGGCGTGCATCATTCATATTCTCTCATTGCAAGCAAAACTCTCTCTCATGGAGCAAAACTTGCAAGCGCTAAGAGCTGAAGTGTTTGGGAAACTCGAGGCTCACGACATTATGTTACAGCAAAATATTGCCAAGCAAGTTAGTTGATGCAGCTTACTGAAAGTCCCAAAAACGTCATTGTATAATTATTTGCATTGTGCTCGAATCTTCGATTCGCTGCACGTAATTGCGTGTCGATGCTGAAATTTGCCTGAACTCCCGGCGAAATGTAGACAAAATTTTAGCTCGTAAGTGCTTTGCTTGTTTCACTTTTCCTCTCTGTTTGAAACGCAAGCAATTAGGCAAGAGATTTGCTGCAGATGGAAATTTGCCAAGCTAAAAATAGCGCAGCGTATCGGCATACGCAGAAACATGTTCGGTGAAACTTTGTAGATTGAAATAGTCTACTCTATTACACTGGAGTCATTTTCAACCGGTTACAACTTCTATTACGTTTATGTACAATGCGTTCTTAGCGCATCAATCGCGTAAGTTTACTATAGCGCTCTAATGACAACGCACTGAAACGTAGCATGATAGAACTGTGAAATAAGCGACATTGTCAGCGATCGCTATGAAAGAAACAGAAATTTCAGCGTCGTCATTGCATTCCGACATAAAGCCAGAAATACACGTGCCGACTAGTCCGGCGGATCGATCCGCCGGATCCGGTCGGGCGGATCGATCCCCCGGACTCGGTCGGTACGTGTATTTTCGGCTTAAGTCTTCCTTGATATTTTTGTTGAAACTCCACGCTTCTTCCTAGGGTCATCCATAAATTACATAACTAAGGACGGGGGAGAGGGATGCCCAAATGTGGCACTACGTCGCCTAAGACATACGCACTACGACAAAAAGATCGCCTATTTCTAACACGTAAACAGGTGGCGTTGTAGGAGAGGGATCGAAAAATTCAAATGTTAGGTCTGCGTTCACGGCTCGTATTCCTAGCTCGCCCAACTTCTCAATAACGTTTTCAACAACCAATCTTCTATCGAAAAGCGCACGGTGGAGCTCAACAGATAACTGCTGATAAACGTGAGTCAAAACAAAGTACATTTTATAAAATAAAGATATTCTTTGAGCTATCGATCAGCGGACAAAACACACAAATAAGTCGACGTTTCGATTTATTTTGTAAACCTTCCTCAGGACCTGAAAACAGAACGAGACAACTGTCGAAACAAGCTAGGTACATAAAAGAAGAGAAAAAACACTGGCAAAACCGACACGGTACATAAGGCGAAACTTGAAAAAACACGCCGCAATTGAGGAAAAGCATGAGAGAAGGGGAAAAACCCTAAAATTAATTAATAGCGCTCCGTAAGATCAAGCAGAATCGGCGCCCGGCTGTGTGCGAGGTTAGTGCCGTCATCAAAGTAAATTTTAATACTCAGTCAGCTAGCGCTATTTATTGCCAAAAGCAACAGACAGCTAATGGCTGTGAATAAAACTTCGCATAAAAAGCGAGGACCTTAACATTGCTCTCCGCTGTCCGACGCTCGGCAGAAAGCTCAAACGAATTAAGAAAAAGCAAGCTTCCGATCACACTGACTAGTTTTGTGAAATTGTTTGTCGCGTCCAAGACTTCTCAATGGAGGATCGGTAGCAAACAACTAACCTTCTATCAAAAAGTGCATGAAGAAACACAGCAGGCATTTGCTGATGAACGTAAAATACTTTTTGCGCCCGATCAGCTAAGGCTAGGTACCGTCAAAACCTACGGATAACTAGCCGCTGAAACTAAAAATTCACATAGAAAAAAAAACATTTAATATTGACCTTTGCTGTCTGATGTTAGCAAAGATTGATCACAAGTTTTCTGCCAACGACAAGATGCCTTTCCGCTTTGCCGGATTACCTTACATGTTCTTTGACAGCTTACTTTGCCTGTCCTTGCTAGCCTTGTCCTTTCTTCGTGACATGTCGACCACTGCATCGCGAACTGAACCGAGTTCTGCTCATCGACTGATAAATCACAACTGCTTTTACGTAGCTTTCGAGACACGTCACGGCGTCATCAATTAGACACTTTTTACCTACTCTCTATCGGCAAAAAGCAAAAGCGCACACGTTTCCGCATCAAGAATTTGACAATGGAGATGCACAAGCTGGCAGCAAACATTTATCACAAGTTTTTGTTCACGAAGACGAGCTTCTGGGGTACGTTCGAACCTTATTGTGTCTTCGTCCTCCGTTTGCCTCTACCAACGTTCGATTGCGTCGAAGAAGCCGAAGGCTTTCGCGCTGGATTCTTTTTACCTCGCAGGTTTCTACAGACCTTTTCCGTAGTTTGTGCACCGCTCATTTTGCTCGACTACGACGAAGAACCGAGCTGACTGTTCTCACTCCACTCAACACTCAACGGGACGCAAGACGGGCATCAGCTATTGACCTTCCACAAAGATTAGCTACGTACGCTTAAACTGTGCTCCTACATGCATGCCATACCAAGCCTTTTGTGATACGCGTCTTCTCGTGAACTTCGGCCGTCAGCTCGGCAATCTGCTTTCGGCAGTCGATCAAAACCTCCTCTAAAAAAAGACAACGTCCACCGGGACCCACGCGACGGCCTTGTGCAATGTCACTGCACTTATACATATCTTTGTACGCGAGTCCATGAGCTCTAGTTGCTTCTTCTTCGGACAGCACAGTTGAACGCAGATCTTCCACGCGATGCCTCCAATCGTCATCAAAGCCGCAACGGAACCGCCGATGACCGCCTCTTGCCAGCAACCACGCTAGGGCAGTCGCATTTTGGGGTCGAGCACGAGATCGCTGGCGGTGCGAACCCGGCAGCTGCTGTGTCAGCCTGCGAGAAAAGCTCGTGGAGAATTGCGGCAGTGATGCTGATGGCCATCTTCCAAGGACTGCGAGAGCGTGAACGAGTTCGAGAAGCAAATGAATAAAGATAATATGAGCGGCAAATCCAACATCATCACAGTGTACAAGAAACGTTCTGGCGAAAACTCGGTCGAGTTCACTTTTCTGAAGCAATACGCTCTTCATGCGTTCTGTGACAGTGGTCGCTTGTGTGACCAAGAATGCGGCCCACGAAAGTGATGTTGTCACTAATTCTGCGTCCACGATTGGTGAACAGTTTTGCTTCTTTAGTTAATGAATGAGACGTATCATACTGTTGACGAGTTGCTTCGAAGTCCGAGCTTCTAATTAACACTTCTTCCGGGCGCAAAATCCCGTCCGGTGGCAAGCACATTCGTTAAATGTAAGTGCTGACTAACCACGTCGATCCTCTCAACCATCCGAAGACCGTCGTGTTCATCCAGTCACACTGGTCTCAAGACGACGATGAAGTGCGGCTGCACGGACGATCCCTTTGGTGCGATGCATCAGTTCACTTCTGATGCAGTCGTCGACGATAGCGAGTACACACATGTCGAACACCGTGCACCTGCAGGGTCACGTTGACGATCAGATCGTTGCGGCGATTGCGAATGAAGCGCTCATTCTCGAGCGTCCGATTCGACAAGCACAAACTTAAGCTGTTCGCTGGTCGTGCGTTGAGCCTTATACTAGCGTCACTCTGTTTTTCTCATTCACTTGATGTTTAGATCGTACGTTTGACTGCAGTTTTTTTAGTATTCTTTATTGTGCTCGTAGCTGGGGAGCGACTGCTCATGTTAGTTACCCAGAAAATCAACGACAATTAGACGAACACCACGATAGTTCTGCCACCTTGCTTCCGATGAAATTAAGTGATAAACTCTTTCAGCTTTTCTTCTTTGTTTGACCGCGCATTTTGTTAAGAAAAGCGCAGTTTGCCGGATCCGGCTGACTCGGAGCGAAGTACTTTTGCGTATATTAACACACAGTGACATCTCACGTTGCACACCGAGAACGAAAGGCCAGTCGAAGTCGTTTCAGCCCTATGGTACACAATCAGAATCGCGTTATAAACTTTGTTCTCGCTGTCCCTATCTTGTGCATTCAGTGAACATTTTAAGATCTTGAGTTCTGAATCTGAAACGACGTAATTAATCTAGGTGCAAACAAAGTATTTGGCAGAACGTTCGTACAAACTAGCCAGCATCCGTCACATCTTCAAACAAGTGTCAGCTCGGTTCTGCGTCCTATTCAAGCAAGCTGAGCAATGCCCGAGCTGCGGAAAAGGTCTCCAGAAACCTGCGAGGTAAAGAGAATCAGGTATTCTGCATTATAGGCGAGATGGATTATATTCAGTGAATTTTATTTTTAATGAGGTTATATTTTTAACGAATTTTATAATTTCTATGGACTGTGCACCGGCCTACCGACACAAGGAATGCCGGGCTCCTCAACGCAACCCAAAACCCACCTCTGCTCAATGACTCTTCCCACGTGATTCTTGGGTTTAGCTATCAGTGACTCGTCAATTTGTACGACACGATCAACTTTACCTATTTGTCGAAAGTTATTTTAAAGATACCGAGCGCAAATTTCGCGAAGATAATTACGCCAATTAATAGAGCTACCGATGTACCAAAACAACTTTCGACAAATAGGTGGAGGACAAATCGACGAGTCGGTCATGACATACAAACTGATAGCTAAACGCAAGAATCACGTGAAAAGAGTCATTTAGCAGAAGTAGGTTTTAGGTGGCGTTGAGGAGCATGTCATTCCTGGTGCCGGTAAGCCAGTGCACAGTACACTGTGCAAGTAAAATTTTTTAAAACGTGGATTAAATTTATAACAAAATAAAATCAATTGAATACCTTAAATCCATTGAATGAAATTTATAGGAATTATAAAATCCTTTAAAAATATAATCCATTAAAAATATAATCCACTGAATATAATTTATCTGGCTCATAATGCAGAATACCCTAAAAATCCAGTGCGAACGCCTGCGGCTTTTTCGACGCAATCGAATGTTGGCGGAGACAAACGGAGGAGGAGGACGCGTAAAGCGACGGCGTTTGCTCATTTTTTCACGTGAAGAAAAACGATATCCCAGCGAAGCTCGGTCATGGCAGATTCATGAAAGCAGCGGCGGCCGTGTGGAAGCAGATGAGTCTTTGTGAAAAAGACGAACACCGACCGAGGACGAAGACACGATAATGCTCGAACGTACCCCAGAAGCTCGTCTTCGTGAACAAAAACTTGTGATGAATGCTTGCTGACAGCTTGTGCATCTCCATTGTCAAATTCTTGATGCGCAAACGTGTGCAATTTTGTTATTGCCGATAGAGAGTCGGTAAAAAGTGCATAATTGATGACGCCGTGACGTGTCTCGAAAACTACGTAAAAGCAGTTGTGATTTATCAGTCGATGAGCAGGACTCGGTTTAGCCCGCGACGCAGTGATTGGCATGTCACGAAGACAAGGACAAGGCTAGCAAGGAGAGTAAGGGCATCTTGCCGTTGGCAAGAAATGTCCCAGCGGATGCAAGAATTGACCTGGAACACTGTGGAACACCGGAACTTTTACGTGACGTCATACTTGCATGTCGCTTTATCGACGCTTGTAGGGCAGGTACATTTATGACGTAACGGTTTAGGAGGGGGGTTAAGAAAAAAGTGACGATTTGTGACAGTGGGGAAAGGGGTCGGGAAAAAGTGACGTCACATGCGATGATGCGCTGGGCTTGCGCAAAAGCGACAACTTAGGCGGAACACTTCTGGTGGGTCACCAAAGAAAATTTGGATGAATGTAGCTTTTTTGTAAATTTTTTTAGACCAACCAAAGTTCAAACAATTTAGGTCCTTGCGAAAATTTTTCATTTTCTATGCGTTTTTTCGACCTTCAAATCTACCTTGTGGGGGGTTGAGCGAAAAGTGACGTCACCTGGGGTTGGGGTCCCGCGAAATATGACGTTCTGTGACGAGGGGGAGGGGTGTCTGAAAAATCGACTTATTACGTGACGTCATAAATGTATGGGCCCGTAACATAATATTAGTTTCAGTCTATAGAGCTTCAAACACACCAGAGTATAACTACAGTACGCTTGGCATAATGCCCGGCTCCATAATAAATGCTTGACGAGAATTAGCTGGCTTGAGGAACCTAGAGATTCAGACTGAAAGTCCCGTCTCTAATTCATCTATGCAAAATCATTCGCATGAAGTGGTCATTTTGCTTCCGGCAATGAGCGAGCGACAACAAGTAAATCGGCACCGCCGATAAAGCATCTTGCATTAAGGCAAAAAAGACATGGACACAAGAATTTGAAGCAAGAGAGAAAGAAGGCCGCGATTTGTCTGTATGCTACGTTTTTCCTCGCTCTCTTGTGCAACCAAGATTTTGAAGCAAGAGAGAAAATGAGGCCACGATTTGTCGCCGTACAACGTTTTCGCTCTCTTGTAGAAAAAACAGAACTTTAATTTTCGGGGGCTTCGCCGCCCCCAAACCCCCACCATTGCCAAGTTGTCGCCCACCCTGGGCACGTTTCCACCGACCGTAGGGTATTTTTGAAATCGCGGAATGCCTTTTGTGTACCATTGGCAAGTTGTCACCTACCATTGGCAAGTTGCCAACTTGCCTTTGATACACCTGAACTGCTCACACCGTCCGCTAACTGTCATCTGCGGGGGATAGGTGGGGGATAAGGGGATAATCTCTGTTTGACCGTATAGCTATCCTTTTACTTGCGCACTACGTGCTCCAGGCAGGATGCAAAAAGAAGGATGCTAACTGTTCACTTTTGGATCTCCCCTCTCCTCCCCGTCTCTCCCCCTCCTCCTCACTCGAAACATCGAAAGTTAGCGGACGTCACGAGGATCATAGTGAACTATGTTCCAGGCTGTTCCAGAACACTATGAAAAAGGCCGTTCTTTTGCAGTTTGCCGTGTACCAGGCTTCTTTGCACATGGCGTCGTGACTGCCTACCCTGGTTCGACGTTTGAGGCGGTCCTGAACTAAGCGAGACGTGGAGGGCCCCGCCTCCATCCTGAAATGATTACAAAGAATTGGGGTGACGGTAAAGCACAAAGCCTGGTACAAGGCAAACTGCAATATTGCCAAAAATTGTCTATGTGTTTTTTCTTTCGGGGCGTGGAATATACGTTAGTATACGGCAGAGGCTGCCAGAATTTTTGGGCTTGGGGGCCACTTCTAACACATGAACATAGGAAAAATACCAAAGGGACACCATTTTTGATAGGAAATTTTTGGCTCAAAGAGCAAAATGCGGCCCTTGGCCGCCGCCCCTGGTATACGGTGTTCCGCGTCGGTATGGTAGGGGGTTCGGGAGAGCAAAGCCCCCCTCCGAAGAAATGTTTTTTTGACAAATAAGCAAGAGGAAACCTGTGTTGCTTCAATACTACTGCAGGAAACTAGCATCCTCCTTTGTCTCTCTTGCTTCCAAAATTTTCATGCTGAGGTTTTTTGCGTTTTTTAAGCCGTATGCCTTTCGCCCTGGCGATTTACTTGTAACAGATGCGTTCGGATATGCGATCGCAAGATGCACACGTGGTTTACGCAACTTCATAATCGCGAGCACCTGCGATTACGTTTATTTTCGAGGACATTTTCCCTCTCAAATCGAGTCGAGCCACACTAACATCAATTCATTTTTCAAAGATGATTCTTCCCTTCATCGCCGTCCGTCGCCTGTCGGGATGTGTCGCACATCGACGCAATCAGGAGTTGGCAGAATGCACTCCACACAACAAGGTTCAGGTTGACACAGAGTAGGCACTCCGTCGCGGAAAAAAGGAAAACATCGGGCGTAGTAATCTTCCGGCGTTGTGCGTTGAGTGCGAATGCCCTCAGTCGAAGTTTCTACGCCTCGTTTCGACAACGCCGAATCGTATATTGCTCACAAAATTTCTATTTTACTCCTGCACTGTACACATTTGCCGACGATGTAACCCGCCATTCTCATCCGATCCAACCTGGCACTTTTTCTTGTCGGAAAAAAAAGTTGGACGAAATTTTCTGCGCTTTTTTTTCATCGTGCCACTTTTTCCTTCGATAGAATTAGAAAGCTTTCTCAGTCGCAGCGAAACTCGCTTATTAGTTCACTTGAGATTTTCGCTCACGGCGCTTGGCGGAAAAACTGGGGGCGGTGGTGTGACGTCACCACAGCGCTTCGCTTGATTGCCATCCAGATCCGGATGCAGTCGCGTACGGTTGCCTTCTTTTCATCGTGCGAGCAACTTATGAGTCCATAGAGCCTGCAAACAAGGCCCGCGCAGCCTTCAACACTCCCCGATGAAAGAAAAG
>JAQGBB010001291.1:0-13958 GCA_034691745.1 Prismatolaimus dolichurus
AGCCTAGTGGCAACACAGTTCATGTACCAAAAAGTTGACGAATACGTCACGATGGACTCAAAGCTACTGGTCGCCACTTTAGGCGGAAATCTGAGCCTCTACCTTGGCGCGAGCTTTCTCGCGCTCGTTCACATCGTCGTGTTCTTGGTCAAATTGCCCTTTGAACGCTATAGTGGGAGCGAACCGGCAATGCCCGAAGCTGCAGCAGCTTGTTTTTCAACTGAACGCATTGAGCGTCTGGAACGAATAACTGCACTGCTGACCGATGCAGTTTCAGAAGCGAGACGGCAAAATATGTCGATTATGAGGCAGCATCAGAGAACACCGATGGAGAGACGGTACGAGTTCGTGGATTTTGGTCGCATCAATCTCTCAAAACGTGTTGCGTCTGAAAGACTGTGACAGCGACTGTTCTGAAAGGGGCGGTATGCGCGTGTTTCCGAGTGGTTTTTAGATTCATCCAAATGCATCTGAACCAGTGACGTCGATCGCGTAAAGCTCGAGGATAGCAAGCACCTATGGAGTTCACCTTTCCGTGACCGTGGCTTCTCAGTCTGCTTTTCGGTGCACACGATGACAACATCTATCTCAAGCACGCAATCGAGGGATTCCTCGGTGCCAATCGCTGAAGGCTCGTTTCTCGCGACTCGTCGTCCGACACTGGCCTGGAGAGCGCGTCGACTACACGGAGAGCTTTTACGTTACATCAAAGCCCTTACGCTTTACCCATGCTGGCAGGCAATCTTCTCGTGGCACACGGCACATCACTTAGCAGCGGTGCGCCGACCCATCCGTCTCATCGTGCAATGCGGTCCCGTGCTCGACATTCTTCGCATATGGTGGAATGCGGTCGAAGTGCTGCAGCTCAGTCGATCGTTAGAGGACCAGAGGGCCGTAAGTATACCTTTTGTGTTGTATGTGCTGTACTTTACAAGCATTGGTATGAATTGCGTTTCCTTATTATCTGTCGTGTCCCACGATCGAGTAAAAGATCCATTCTGCTTGGGATGTTCCGTTGATTCTTACTAGCCAAATGTGCTTCATGGTAGAAGCCTAAGCTCGGTATCTTGGCGCAAGCGTCGTCGTTTTTCGTACCCATTTGAATTCGCGGTTCATTTTCAATCGCGAGCTCTACAGCTACGCATGGCATCAAAAATGAGCGACACCTGTCACAAAGTGGGTGCACCGCACATTGATGTACACCGTTTTTTGCTAAGATTAAGAAGAAACATCGAGATACATCTCGCTTTGATTACTAGTAAACTGCAGCTCTTCACTGAGGTTCATTACAATGCAAAAGCCGTCACTCGACTTCGACCTTTATAAGTTTGCAATCAATCGGGAGTCGCAGACGCAGAAAGCTTATCGAAATTCAAAAGTGAGTAGCATCTAAACGAGCGTGGTCGGGGAGGATCTTTGCTTGACATAGCGATCGACAGGTTAGTCACATAATCAGGTCGAGTGCTAATAGTCATACGCCGCTTTCACGTGAAAGCACGCACTGGCACAGAAAATTAATCACAACCAGAGTTCACAAGCTGTCCTTGCAAACAGTTCATACATGGTCATATCGTTCGTGAGCGTTACTAAATTAAGTTTTCTGCCAAACGATAGCCTCCAGTCGCGGAGTGTACCGGTACTCTTGACGTTATGACGTTAGAGTTAAACGTCTTTAAAACATATTTCGAGCGCTTTTCAACGACTACCGTAATCCACGTTTTCAACTTCATTCGAATATCTGCATTCCTCGTCGAACAGCTGTTCTGTGTTGCCGTTCTGGTTGCCTTTTCGACAAAGACCATCATCAACGTGAAGCACACCTTCAACACGTTTCTCTCGGAGCCAACTGCGAGTCAGGTGTCGTTCGTCTACAACGCGTCGAACGGCTTAAAGTTTCCGAACGCTTTTACCTGCTTCCGAATCTACTCTAACAACTTATTGAACCTGTATGAGCCCAAAATTGACAAAGCGCTCGATGCTTTCATGAAGACTCAAGATTTTATCGGCGATTTAAAGCGAAAGCTGCAAAAAATTTACGACGTGGAAGATGAACGCGGTGCAACGCTGTGGTCAACAATCGCAAATCTCTCAATCAACAACGGTGCCAACATTGACGACCTCGTGCGCGACTACCACGAATTTCAGCAAGATATCTTCGACACCTTCAGCGAACACGAGGTTGCGCTTTTCGGCGTCACCACCACGCTGCTCGTTCGTCTGGTCGACTTAGAAAGTTTAGGAGAGCCAAGGAAAGTTAACCGTCAATCGTTGGAGAAAGTCTACGATGCGTACGTGAAGAAGGGGACAAACTTCAGCGAACTTCTCCGCCTCAACGTTCAGATGATGTGCACGTTTCTGCAAGTCCGACTTCTTGCTTATCAATTCAACATCAGCACGGGAAGTGCCGAACGCACACCATACAACTTTTGCACGTATTCCGGCGACCCGATGAACTACGGATACGACCCCGTCGCACGAATTGAGATGGTCTGCTACCACGCCGACAAGATAGCACTTTCGCTTCGCTTCTCCTCTACGCTAGATAACGTTGTGCTAACTGTTCATCCAGAAGCCCTGTACAAAGAGTTTGTTACTGACTTGGGGTACATCACCGTCGATGTTGCGGGCATGTCGTCCCTCGAGCAGCAACCCATTCTGGCACGAATGAATGAGAAACAAATGATCGAGTTCACTCTCGAGAGTGTTAGCACCTCGTTGAACTTGCGCAAAAGCTGCTACTTAGTGCACAGATTAGAAAGGGGACTCAGTCTGAGTGCTCAGTATGGTGCCGCGCCGAGTCACTGCTCTACGGTTGCGACTGCATGCCTCTCCCATTCGAGTCTCTTCCGGAGTTTACTACACTATCGACAAAGCCTCCGAGCTGTGGAATCAAGTTTGGTGCGCTCATTATGAAGACATCAAATTCATCGTTCATCGACGAAAGATGTTCGACAGTTGTCAAGCCGGACTGGCAAGAGTATAGAAATTTTTCTCAAAAGTGCTACAGTCGTAACTGTGAATCATTCGTGTTCTCGAACACTGTTCGAGGCGATTCATCGTTGGAGATTCTGAAAGCGACGACGGTCGTTAAGCTCATCTCGACTAAGTTTACCTATCAGAAGATCGAGGAGTACATAACGATAGACAGCAAGGGTTTCGTCACTGCACTCTGCGGCAACCTAAGCTTGTTTCTCGACGCGAACTTCCTCGCTCTCATTCACATCGTCGTCTTGCTCGTCAAGATACCCTTTGAATTCCTTCTCCAAAGCAACGCCTCTGCTGTGAAGCCTAGTAGCTCAGCTGGAAACGGAACCGTCAACGAGGGGCTCAAACAAATTGTGAAAGCACTTGTCGAGAAAGAAGTTTCTGAGTTATGACGAAGCGTGGAAGCTATCAATCGACGCCTAGAAGACATCGATTTCGACCGCCAACATGCTTTAGGTATACGGCGTGCATGTTTAAGTAGCTCGAAGCAAGTAAAGAGGGAAACAAAGTTTTAGTTAGGCATCTCGCATAACGACCAAGCGAAGCGGAGGACAGACAGAAATCAATACAGAGAAAATGTTTGCTTCTCGAGGTTTTTTCTGCGTTAATAGTCTTCAATGTTTGAGAAGCATTTATGTTTCGGAACAAGTTTTAATTTTAGCTCTTTGTGCTACTAAATATGTGGCTCGTTAAGAAAACGACTAAAGTTTCAGGTCGCCTGCTGATAAAGGGTCAAGCACAATAACACGGTCTTTTTGTTTCGGTTTCATATGCTTTAGTTCTTTTTATTGACCTCTCAAATCAATATGTGAACATAGCGAAGGTAACAAATTACGAAGGATTCGCTTGGCCAAACTGCCAGATTTTCATAGTGAGGTGCATTCGCACCCGTGGGCAGAAACAGCCGAAAAAACCAATTTTTTCTCATTTAGTTAATACAGAGCTCGCCTGACGATTTACAAATCGACACAAAGCATAAAAGCTGAAGCATGAAACCTGACTTGGTGACGACCGCTAAAAAGCACTTTGAGAAATTCTCGACCACTACCGTAATCCGAGTCTTCAACTTCATCTGCACCTCGTCCTTTCTCGTTGAAAGACTCTTTTGGGTTTTCGTTCTCTTCGCTTTCTCCGCAGCAACCGTTTGGAATGTTGCACAAACGGTCAGACTTTTCCTTGCCGAACCAACCGCGAGTCATGTGTCGTTCGTCTCCAACGTTTCCAATGGTTTGAACTTTCCCGACGCAGTAATCGGCTTGGAGATGCGTTCGGATAACTTGCTCGAACTTTACGAGAGCAAAATTGACCAGGTCATTGCCAACATCGTCAGCAAACCAAACTGGATGGATGTTCTTCAAACAAAACTCAATAACGTTCACAAAGTGGAAGATGAGCTTGGTGAATCGCTTGTCGCTTCGCTCAAAATCGCGACAACATCAAAACATCTCTCGAGTGCGTTAAGAAGCTATCACGAGTCGGCAGCGCTGAGCCTAAACATTTTCAGTAAAAATGAAATCGCACTGGTCGGCGTAAGCACTGTGATGTTCGTCCGCCTCTTTGGCCTCGAACTGGACCCAGCGCCATTCTGCCTCAACTGCCAATCGGAGCCCATCAAGAAATTCTATCGAACTCTCGTTTACACAAACACGAATTTCAGCAAATTTTTTGATCTCATTTCGGAGATGACATGCGTTCTCTACCAGATCAAAGTTTTCATCATGAACAACAACGTGGACACGGGCGCTACCAACAACACGGCACATAACTTCTGCAAACACTTTCGTTCAACTCTTTGGTTTGGAACCTTTTACTCCCGAAGCGAAATGATTGGCTATCGTTTCGCCAAACGTGTGTTGTCTTTTAAATCTTCGTTTGACGACGTCTTGCTTACGATAAATCCGAAAGCGCTTTACAAAGAAACGACGACGGAGCTTTTGAAGATGTTTATCGATCTCGAAGCCGCGATGGATGTGACCGCGCAGCAGTCGATATCTCCGCGAATGAACGAGAAACAAAAGATCGAATTTAGGCTTGAAACTGTTAGCACGTCGGCGAATCTTCGTCGAAGGAGGTGTCAAGACCGAAGTGGCGCCACGCGGGGCGTTTACGTTCAGTGCACTCTATGGTGTCATCTCGAATCGCTCGTTCGAGAATGTGATTGCGTGCCACTCTTTCATCGATTTCTGTCAGAGCTTGAACCGCCAGCGAAAACGCTTCAAAGCTGCGCGATACGCTTTGGCGACGCCTTTGAAAATTTCACTCAGTTTGCAGCCGGTCGATGTCGAGCTGCACTGCTGCGTGAGGTCACTCACCAGTGCCCCGACCCCAATCAGTGCAGCCCTGATTGCGAACGGATGCTCATCGGTAGCAGCACACGAAGCGGCGACTACTTCGACGTTTTCAACGCAACGACCACGGTGGTCGGTCTGATGGCGACGCAGTTCATCTATCAGAAAGTCGATGAGTTCGTAACGATGGATTTGAAAGCACTTATTGCAACGCTAGGCGGAAATCTGAGTCTCTATCTCGGCGCGAGCTTTCTCGCGCTCCTTCACATCGTCGTGTTCTTCGTCAAATTGCCCTTTGAGCGCTATGGCACGAGCGAACTGCCAGCGCCCGAAGCTGCATCAGCTTGCTCTTCAACTGAACGCATAGATCGTTTGGAACGAATTACTGCGCTTCTGACCGATGCAGTAGCGAGCATCAGGCAGCAAGATATGGCGATTATGCGACCTTATTATCGTAGAGCGCCGCTGCATTCAAGACGCGAATTGGCTGAGTTGGATCGTGACCTAATTAGCTCGAGGGGCGCTGCTTCTGAGAGACGACTGCAACAACTTTTCTGATGATCCGCAATTCTGTACAAACTTCAGAGATGCGGTTTCGCATCATGCGTTATCTAAAAATACATGCAACAGACGCCAAACTTTAGCAAAATTGAAATTTAGCCAACATAAATATCTCAGGAAGCAAATCGCGTATCCCGAGATATTGCCATCGCAATATCGTGGGATCGAAACAATCATAGAGAGTATCGTGTCGCGTGTGGGTTTGTAGAAAACATAGCGTTCGCACAAAACAAATAAATTTGTTTTAATTAATTGCATTCTAATGCACATAGAGTCAAAACCAAAAGCTTGCCGATCTTTATCAATATTTTTAGAAAGCTGTATGCATTATCTTTTAAAGTCTTTCTAGTTATATCGCTAACTTTTTGCTAGCTTTTCTCTGACGATATAATTGTTAGTACGACATTATTAAAGAATGCAATCCAACGACTTTGAGACCCACTTTGAGCGATTTTCGACGACTACCGTAATTCGCGTTTTCAACTTCATTCGCATCTCTAGTTTTCTCGTCGAACGGCTTTTTTGGGTCGCCGTTCTGCTCGGCTTCACAGGGGCGACGATTTACAACGTTACGCAAACGTTCGACACCTTTCTTTCCGAACCGACGGCGAGTCAAGTGGCTTTCGTTTACAACGTAACGAGCGGCCTCATTTTCCCGAAAGCGTCTATGTGCTTCCAGATGAACTCCGATCACTTGGTAAAACTGTACGACAAAAATATCGATCAAGTGGTCGATAATTTGAGCGCCATTCCAAACGTGATCGAGGATCTAAGGAGAAAGTTGGAGAAAATCCACAGTATAGAAAACGAGCGCAATTCGATTTTTGGGATGCAATTCGCAAACCGAACGTCGTTCCAGGACGGGGCAGCCGACGCATGTCTCCGCACATACTACGAATTTCAGCAAGAAAACTTTGAAGTTTTTGCCAAAGACGATGTCACGCTTTTCAGCATCACCACTGCGATGCTTGTTCGTCTCGTCAACATCGAACGCATGGGTAGCGCGACAAGCAGTTGCTATGCATCAAAATCGGTCCAGAAAATCTACGACGCGTACGTCAAAAAGAGTACGAACTTCAGCGACCTTCTTAGTCTAACTGCGCAGATGATGTGCACACTCTTGCGGATTCGGCTCGTCACCTATCGATTGTCTGTCGACACCGGCAGAGGAAACTGCACGCCATACAACTTCTGCGAGCGATTGGAAACAATGACGTTCGGATATGACGATGTTGCAAGACTAGAGCTTGCCTGCTATCGTTTCAAAGACGAACCATTTCCATTCAGCTTTTACACGCCTCTGGATGGCGTTATCGTGACTTTAAGCACGGAAGCTCTTTACAAAAATGTTTCCTCTGATCTGACCTACATATTGGTCGACTTTGGGGGCACGTTCACCTTCGAACAACAACCTATTGTGGCACGATTTCATGAAAAACAAATCGTCGCGTTGAATCTCGAAAGCGTTAGCAGCTCGTTGAACTTGCGCAAGAGCCAGTGTTTGGACGCGCGGGACCGGATGGGAACGCAGTACCAATGCGTTCAGTGGTGTCGCGTTGAGTCGCTTCTCTACGCTTGCGACTGCATGCCCCTTATGCGGAAGCTGCTTCCCGAGTTTTCGCCTGTTCCAGAACGCGCGCAGAGCTGCGCCTTGAAGTTCGGCAGCATGATGAGAAATTCGACGTCTGTCGATGCAAAATGCTCCACGTTTCTTCAGCCACTAGCGTGGGACTCGTCAAACTGCTCGCAGAAGTGCTACAGTCGAAACTGTGAATCTTTCATATTTTCGAACGCTGTTCGACAAAGCGATCTGTCGTTGGAAGCCCTGAATGCCACGACAGTCGTCAAGCTCGTCTCGACGAAGTTCACCTACCAGAAGATCGAGGAGTACATCACAATGGACAGCAAGGCTTTTGTCAGCGCCCTCGGCGGAAACTTGAGCCTACTGCTTGGCGCGAGCTTTCTCGCCCTCATTCACATCGTCGTCTTCGCGATCAAGCTTCCCTTTGAGTTCATGCTGGGCGGTGAGAACTCAGTTTCGGTGACGGCGAAGGAGAATTCAACGTTGAGCGAAGGCATGAAAGAAGAGATTGAGCAAATAGTGAGAGGCGTTGTCGGAAAGGAAGTTTCGAGTCTTCGTCAAGAGTTGGAGGATTTCCTAACTCGCCGGCTACAGCTTATCAACTGCGAGCACAAATCTCATGATGCACATTGGCTGAGAGGTGCAAAACTGGTCAGGCAAACAAGATTCTAGATTGCAGATTTCTTTGATACATAGGTGTCTTCAAAAAAGCTGGGCTGAAGTAATCGCTGAAGTAATCAAACCACTTTCGTACCCACTAGTAAATCTGCACGTCGCTTATGTGACAGCGCTAGAGATCTCCAGTGGTTCCCGCTACACAGCCATATGTGCTGGTTACATTCCGTGCGAACAGCCGAAATAGATTTGCAATGGTTTCTGACGCGGCCGCTAGGTGGCGAACGCGTTAATTTTCGCCCGAGCGCGTTTACCGTAACCTCCGCGCTAGGAAATATATCTTCAGGACGGCGCTAGAGACGATCTTGTGGAGCCAGTACTCCCGTGGCCGCATTTTCCAGCGACCAAGTAGAGCGTAAAATGCAAAATCTTTCCCATCCCGGCCGGGAATCGAGACGGGACTTACGCATATTAGCCAGTAGCCACGCGCTGTAACCCACTGAGCTATGCCACCATCGTATTTCCGACTCAACACTTCGTGTCGCCGCTGCTGCAACGCTCGACACGAAAATCATACGTTTTCCAAGTTTCGTGCAGCGCTCGGCAGGTGGCGCAACCTTTTGCAACGCGCGTGAGAATTGTTCACTCAAACGCGCGAATTTTTAAGCCAATCAGAGAGAAAGCGAGTGCGCCAATTGGCTAATACCAGCTACATAGACGCACGCTCCTATCTTTTTGCATCCTGCCTGGAGCGCGCAGCGCATAAGAAGGATGCTTAGTGTTCATTCCGAAATAATCCCCCGCTGACAAAAGTTAGCGCACGGTGTGAGCAGTGCAGGTGCAGTATTGGCAGGCTGGCAACTTGCCAATGATATATGCTAACTTGCCAATGGTAGACGCAAAGTTGCCAATGGTATCTAACAACTTGCTAATGGTAGGCGCAAACTTGCCAATGGTATGTACGAACTTGCGAATGGTATGGGGGTTTGGGGGCGAAGCCCCCTAAAAAATTTTTCATTTTTATTTTTTTTTCAACAGAGAGAGAGTAAAAACGCAGAAACTCTTTTTTCTCTTGCTTCAAAAAATTATGTGCTAGTGGTGTTTTTTGTGAAACGGCAGGATGCCTTTTCGGCTTTGCCGATTTACTTGTACACGACATGTTGTCTGCCGGCACGCCGTTTCTTCTGCACAGGATCTTCTCCCTTCTGGAGACTCGTTATGGGTTCTATACGTTAGAAAATCACCTACCAATGGTTCCTGTAGGGTTCTTGCCTTAAAGACTCGTCATGAAGAGAAAAATTAATCGAAATCGCTTAGCTAAATTGATAAACTAGGTAAACTTTATGAGGTCGTCTCATTTTAATTACTGTGCAGTGCATGTGTTTCATGCTTTATTTGTACAGCGGAGGTGGATCGAAAAAACTAAACACTCGTTGTGAAGAATGCGGTCTTCTCTAATTTCGTAAGTGCTCACTGCTAAAATTATGGTGGGCGAGCAGTGTGTAAATCTTTCTCATAAATGCTAACCGGTGGATGGTGAAATTTTTCGCACACTCACTGCTGCATACATTTCTAATATCAATCAGCTGTGGAATTTGAGTTTTTTCTGACACTTTTGCAATTATTATCACTTCACAAAATGCAAAACGAATATTTTAAGGCGAAAACCTGAAACGCGGCAGGCCTGTCGTAAAACTGAAGTTTCTTCGAAATTCCAAAATATGACTTTCAATAAAAAAACAGTCGGCGCATACTTTGAAAAGTTCGCCACCAGCACCGTTCTTCGCGTCTTCAACTTTATTCGCAGTTCCCGGTTTCTCGTCGAGCGTCTGCTCTGGATCGCCGTCCTGCTCGGCTTCTCTTATACCACCGTCTCCGACGTGGTCCAAACGTTCAGCACATTCCTCGCTGAACCAACCGCGAGTCGAGTGAGATTCGTCTCAAACACGACCTCCGGCATTCGCTTCGAGCACGCAATTCTCTGCGCTGAGATGCGATCGGATATCCTACTCAAACTTTACGAGGGTGAAGTCGACGCAAACATTGCCAGCGGCGTTAACAAGGACTTTATGCAACGCCTGAGGCAGAAAATCGATAAAATCCACAACAGTGAAGACGCACGAGTCACGTCGTTTATCGAGGCCGCTGCAAGTCAGCCGGTACACTCGCTCCTCGGTGAATATCACAGGTTGGAAGAATCGATCGTCCGAGCGTTCACCCCGAATGAGGTCGCTCTTCTCGGCTTCACGTCGGCGATGTTCACTCGCTTAATCGACCTCGAAGCTGACCCGAAACCGCTCTACCCCAGGTGGCAATCGCCTGTGGTTGAGAAGCTCTTTCAAGCCTACGTCAACAGCGGCGTCGATTTTAGTGCCCTTTTTAGCCTCACCTCAGAGATGACGTGCATCCTCTTCCAGATTCGACTCTCCGCTTCCCTCTCTGATCCGATCACCGGCATGAACAACTACACGGCGACAAACTTTTGCAAGCGATTTTCTCGGCAGCGTTGGTTCGGCTTGTTCTTCGCGGGGACGGAGGCGATTTGCTATCACACAACAAAGGGGTACGAATCGCCGTTCGTCTTCAACACCCAGTACGATTTCGTCACTCTGACGATGCATCCAGAAGTGCTCTACAAGGAGTCGACCACCGAACTCCACTCAATCTTTCTCGATCCCGAAGGAACGATGTCAACGGATCAGCAGGCGCTGTCGCCAAGATTCAATGATAAGCAGACGGTTGAATTTAGCCTCGAAACCATCAGCATCGAACTGAATCTACGCAGGAGGGCGTGCTCAGAGCGAGAAAGTCGACGAGGAGTCTACATGCATTGCCTCGCATGGTGCCGCGTGGAAGCAATGGTACGCGACTGCAGTTGCATGCCACTCTCTCGACAGATGATTCCAGACTTTGCACTACTTCCCAATGACGTCCCGTCTTGTGCTATACGCTTTGGTGCCGATTACGGCTCCCCGTCGTCGCCCAAAAGCGACAAATGCATGGCGTCGCTATCGCAAGTCTACTTTCAAAATTGTACGCTACAGTGTAATCTGAACTGCGAAACGACCATCTTTTCGAGCACAGTACGAGGCGGCGACTCGTCGCTGGCTCATCTAAATGCTTCAACGGTCGTCAACTTCGTGTCGACGAAGTTCGTCTTCCCAATAGTTGACGAGTATCTGACGATGACGTCGAAGACGCTGGTCGCTTCACTCGGCGGAAATCTGAGTCTCTATCTTGGCGCAAGCTTTCTCGCCCTCATTCACATTATCGTCTTCTTCGTCAAACTTCCTTTTGAGCTGGCCTTCAGCGCTGACTCGCAAGCTGAGGCGACGCCATCAAAGAGCGATGCTGCGCCCGCAATTGATTCTCATGGCGAGTTAAAGCGCATCGTGAAAAGTCTTGTCGACGAAGAAGTCTCAAACTTGCAGCATCAAGTTCGCGTTCTCAGTCGACGGCTAGAGCTTGTCGATCTGGACCGCAAACTGCTACGTGGTGCACTGCTGTTAAGTGGCGGACGGATGCCCTAAAGTGAAGTATCTACATTTCGTGTATGCTTGAATCCAACACCTATTTCATTTGAGTTTCTCCGGTTCCCTCCACATTTTGTCTACCCTACGTAAACGGAAAGTTAGTGCAGCTTTCGAAGTTCGCCCTGTTCGCACGCGTCGACGAAATATGATGATGATGTACACGCGAAGTTTAGTGTATGTTGCAACATATCCTTTTAAAAAAGTGAGAGATAGCAATCGAACCAGAATCGATTTGTGTGTGAGTGAAATTTGAAGCTTATGATAGGTAAACTTCATGAACCAAAACTTCTTGAAAAGTCGCGTATGCAGAAACCATAAAAAATGAAAGCTCACGCAAAAGTTGCCACCGTGGCTTACCTTGAAAGCTTCTCCAACACAACCGTAATTCGCGTCTTCAACTTCATGCGCACTTCACGGTTTTTCGTCGAACGACTCTTCTGGATTGCCGTTCTCGTCGGCTTCTCGAGTGCGACCATTTGGGATGTAACTCGCACATTCAACATGTTTCTCGGTGAACCCACCGCAAGCCAAGTGTCGTTCGTGTCGATTACACTTCCCCGACGCACTCTTCTGCGTGCAAGTGCGTTCGGATGCTTTTTTGAGCCTCTACGAAGACAGGGTTGACGAAATTGTCACCGAGATCGAGAACGACACCGACGTCGTGCAGCACCTCAGACAGAAACTCGACAGAATCCACAAGAACGAGGATCGACAAATCATGAAGCTAATCGAATCGACGAAGAATGCAACCTCGCTGCAGTCGGCATCGTGGCAGCTTGGCGTCTATCACAGGTTCGATCAGTCCAACTTTGACTTATTTACGCCAAACAAGGTCGCACTTCTCGCAATCACAACAGCAATGCTTGTTCGATTGATCGACCTTGAAACGAACACCCACCCGTACTACGCCGACTGGCAATCACCCGCCGTCGCGAAGCTTTTTGGAACATTCGTCCGGAAAGATGTCGACTTTGGCGCCCTCCAGAATCTCACAACGGAGTTCACATGTGTGCTAATGCAGATTCGCGTCTCCGTTTCGTTTTCGAATCCGATCACCGGCGCCAACAGTTTCAGGGCTCTCAACTTCTGCAAACGTTTCTCCACACGCTGGTTCGGCTTTCTCTTCGCCGGTCTCGAGGTTACTTGTTACCGTCTCGCTGAAGCGCACGACACGCCCTTTGTTTTCAGCACACAGTTCGATTTCGTTACGATCTCGATGCACCCCGAAGCGTTGTACACCAGAAACTCAGTCGCTGCATTGCAGTACATCGTTCTCAACCTCGAAGGAAACCTGCTTGCGAACAAACAGCAGGCACTGTCGCCGATGTTTGGCGATAAGCAGACCGTAGAGTTTAGTCTCGAAACGCAGAGCACGACCGTGAATCTTCGACGGCGGGGCTGCTTGGAGAAGGAGAATCGAAAGGGTACTGAGACCGACTGCGTTATGTGGTGCCGGCTCGAGTCGATCGTACGCGGGTGCAACTGCATGCCAGTCATTCATCAGTGGTTTGCGAAATTCGCAAAGCTCCCCGCCGATCTCAAATGGTGTTCGGTGCATTTGAGCAACCTATACACAAACGTTTGCCAGTCTGAAGAGAAAGCGTGTCAGGCGGCTCTCTCTGACACCTCCTACGGTCATACAAACTGCTCGCAGGAGTGCAAACCAAACTGCGAGACCTTGCTCTTCTCGAGCACGGTTCGAAGTGGCGACTCGTCATTGGCTTATCTAAATGCTTCGACGGTCATCAATTTCGTGTCGACGAAGTTTGTCTACCAAAAAGTCGACGAGTTTCTCGCGATGAACTCGAAGGCGTTAGTCGCGTCGCTCGGTGGAAATCTGAGTTTGTGTCTGGGCGCGAGCTTTGTCGCCATCATCCGCATTGTCGTGTTCTTCGTCAAGCTGCCATTTGAGCTCGCCTTCAACATGAATTCGCATGAAGAAGCGGTCTCATCATCAAGGAAGTATGCTGCAGAGAGGAGCTAAGGCGAATGATCAGAGGCATTGTCGACAGAGAAGTCTCGAGTTTGCGGCACCAGGTTCGAGCTCTCAATGGACTGGCTTGAGGTTGTCCATCTGGAGCGCAAACTACTGCGCCGGGAGCTCTTGCTATAGGTCTACGTTGTGGACAAATGCCTTACAGGCAGAAAAGCACTGAACTTGAGTTTCGTGACCGTAATCAGAGACTGTAAAGGTTTCTCCGTTCCATTTGTTTGAACGTCCCAACAGCACAGGCAGCTTCCCGTCCTATCTCTGGACCCAGAAGCATCGCAGTGGTTCTCAAGGCCCTAACGACGACGACACGACAATTCAACGAACCCTAGTTTATTCATCAGAAAGTATTACACGCAAATCAAATTGCACAACACTGACAATGCTAGCAGTCGGAGTTAGTT
>JAQGBB010001292.1:0-13957 GCA_034691745.1 Prismatolaimus dolichurus
TGGCGCATAATTTCGGCGAGGTTGCGACAACTCGAGTTTTTGGGATCCAACAGGATCGCGTTATCTCTGGATCTCAAGATCCCGTGATCCGACAAAAACCAAACATAGCTAGGTACCTATTCCAGACCATCCCAAAGGCACTCCAAAAATTTGGCTAATGTAGCTTTTATGGATCATGAGATATGCCCCGGACAAATTTCTCGGACGGACGGACGGACAACGGACGGACACTGACCAACCACTATAACTCTTTCTTTTTTTGTTGCTACGCAACAACGTTGGCGTGCGCCACCGAGACAAAGAAATGGGTTAAAAAACAGAGTGCAAAGAATCCAGAAAAGTTTTTCGTTTCTGCTGACGCGAATGAAAGAAAGTTGAGACCCGAAGACGTCCGTTTCGTCAGCGAATTCTTTGACGATCTGTTCGAAAGTGGTTGAACGTGCTGAGTGGTGGTCGACAATTTCGTGACGCTTTGTGTTTTCCAAAGGCGCCGGGTGTTCTGGTATTGCGGCGGACACATTCGTTTCTTTCATATCCTCCAGAATTATCATGGCTTGATTTTGTTCATGACGTGGCTCGAAAATGGGCTAAGATACGAGATGAAATGACCTATTTATGTGGATTAGGGAGAGCGAAACTAAGAATTTTCGGAATCTATTGGTAACATTTCCAACAGTGTAAAAATCGAATCAATTTCAATCCAATTCAAATCGACCCCATGTCGACTCGGAAATGTTTTAGTACATTATTCGATAGCGCGAAACTATAAAAGATCGCTTTTCAATACGTAACTTTAGTGTGAGGGCGACGAAATGCACGAGAATTGGTGACATATCCGAAACGTTTGGCTGCATAACGATGGCTTCGAAGTTCGAACTAAAATTTATGCAAAACGAACCAAAATAGACTAATTAAAATCGAGAGGTTGAATCGAAATAAATTTTATACGATATTGCAGTTCTTCAACTATATTTTCTACTTCCTTTTTAGGCCCACTGCCGAAGTCAGTAAGCCTATTGCGGTGGGACGTGTCGTCCGTCCGTATGTCCACGAGCACGATAGCTTTCGAAAGAAGCAAGTTAGCGACCTGAAATTTTTGCTGGAGATACTTTTGAACAAATTTAGGTTCAAGTTTGAAGATAGGCCCCGAAGAGTTTCATACAACTCGGATGGGCCGCTTCAGTAGGTCCACTGCAATGTAAAAATAACGCGTTTTGTGCATAACTTCTGAGCAACTGCACGGATTTGGCTGAAACTCGGTGTTGGTGTTCCCCACACGGTATACTCCAACATTTCCTTGTCACCGGGGTTTTTGTCATAAGTGGTTTTAGATCCACTATTTCGCATTACATAAAATTGTTTTAATTATAAGTCTTGGTTGCCTTCCCAGATTTTGCTGAAATTTTGCGTGCGCATTATTCACATAGCCCTCTTCGCAAATTGTCATCGATGGTTGAAGCGAGATAACGTCAACCCAAAGGTCGGGGATTCGAACTTCTCTCCCCACAGATACCTGTTGAATTTTTTTCTGGTGCTGTATTAAGACCAGATACGACAAGTTCGATGTCGAAAAACCGCTTTTTGCGTCGTGGGCCCCAAGGATCGGTGCACCCGACTTGTTAGAAGCGCTGGCAGAACTGGAACTGCAGACTGATGTTTATTCCGAATAAAAACTACACCTATTACCTCACATGCTGAATAATGCAACGTACTCAAACTTTGACAATTTTCTTCAGCAAACATCCTCTTGGCTTGCATTTCGCGTCTTGTTTGAAATTTTAATTGGTTCGGCTTTCTTTTGCATCCTGCTCGTTTCTGCCATCAGCATTTGAGTACCAGTAGTTTATATTCTGCTACACCTTTCACAGCGCGCTGTTTCTTTATGGCCCAACTTGTCGTAACATTTTAGCAGCGATCCGGTCTCAAATTTGCAAGGAGCAACAAAACTGATAGCCGCACTAGCGCACAGCTGATATGGGTGTTAGCACTTCGGTTTACGTCACATTGTGCAAATAGTGAACAAACTAAATATGGCACTTTTATGTATCCTGTTGCACAAGGCGTAAGCCCGGTGGTGTCGGCTTGTCGCCATGGGAAAGCTTATAGCTGCAGCGTTTCGACTGCGAAAAACGCTGCTTTTTAATATTCACATGCTGCTATTAACTTAATGACGATAGATAAGACAACGTAGAATGCATAACATCGACGTTGGGCTGCTCAAGCGGTCCGGGTGTAATGGATCATCTATAAACGACTCGGGCGAGACGGGAAATAACGTCGTCGCATCTCCCCTTGCAGAGCGAATTCGAGATTAGCAAATAAAAAACTTTAAAAATTTAAGAATTGAGAACCAGAATTTTGCGCAATCAGAATTGAGCGCGTTTAATCGCAAAACAGAACTGCAAACTCACCAAATTAATGTAAACAAATGTATGACTGGTTCTAGTCAGTAAAATTTTTGACCCTCGTAATTGAAAAGCGAGCTAATTTTCAGACCAAAAGATGCCTTAATGTCTTTCAATTGATAAGCACAACAGCGTCGAAGCTGTCTTTTTTAAGCCGTGCGACATTTATGGATGTGTGCTAAAGTATGCAGATATAAAACACTCGACAGGCAACACGTTGATAGCCATTATAAAACACCTCCAAGCAGCCGCCCTTCACTTGTGCCAAAGAGAATGTCGAAGCTTTTGATCCTCCTGGCCGCCTTCGTGGCGTTCGCAGCGGCCGCTGACCAGAAACTCGTCGGCACGAAAGGAATGGGCAAAGACGTCATCCCGCGTGTCCGCAGCTCACAGAGTAAGCTAGTTTATGTTAGTAGCTTCGAACCGAAAACAAAAATTTTCAATTTTTTCCATAAAGACGGGAAATTCCTCTACGGCTGCACCAGCAACGACGACTGCAAGGACACCATCTACGGATCGTGCCACGATCCAAGCGACCCGAACGGCTCGTTCTGCGACTGCGTCTTCATGGGTCCGGCCGGCTCGTGCCACACGAACAAGGACTGCTGCGACAACATGTGCGAGAACGGTCAGTGCAAGCTGGGCGGTGGTCGTGCCGGCACCGTCTGCTCGACGAACCCAAACTGCAAGGCGCTCAACATGTGCTGCGGCGACGGGTGCAGCTGCAATCCGTACGAGAATTTCGGCTTCTGCACGTGTCCTTGAACGCACTGCGACGCTTTGTGTGCCAGCAAATACAATGCAATTACGTAAACAGCGTATCCGGTCTTTACAGCTATTTATGTAAAATTACAAATGCAATGTGGACGGGATGAAGCTATAAGTTTCCGTCTGGTAGTTGCGGCTAATGTATGAGCCGAATAAAAGTCATGATTTGATTTTGATCATCCCCGCTCTCGAGCGCACGTTTTTCTCTATTCGCACGTGAACGACGACAACGTTCGTTGTCTGAAAGTGTGGCAATCAAGCCATACTAGCTTTTTGCTGCAAGCAGGTGGTGTACTATTTCAGTCGCGCGCCGCGGCTTCCTCCAGCAATGCGGCAACAATCAAAGTCTCAGTTTTCGAGGTGAACGCTCATAGAAAAGTGCAACGAAAGTTTCAAAAGTATACAGAGCACTCAACTGTAAAATTTTATCTGAATTTTCGAGTTGAAAAAACTTAAGTTGATTAATTTTGCTACGGTAATCAAAAATTTGGCCCTGCCTGTTTTATGGACGGGCACAGCTAGAACGAACGCACAACACACGCCGCAGTCTATTGCAAAACAAAATGTGATAGAGCGATGTACAATAGTGTTGCCAAAACCCGAAATCTTCGGTGTCAAATCGAAACGCCTCTAAATTTTTGAAAGTCGACGAATCAATTCGCTTCAGAATAGAACCAATTAATAAAATTCTGAAAATCGCAAAAGCTAGCCGGGCTGCACTACCCAAGCAGCCTCTTTTACTGCATGAATGGTAAAAGATTCAAGCAAAATCAAAAATTTCACAAAAGGTTGGCACAATGAGGCAAAATTTATTAATTTTTTAACCAGAAAACCACAGCCTTGATCCTTTCAAGTGTAATTTCAAACGAGTGAAATATTATCTACGGGAAGGCGAATAAAAGCGAACTCATGCGATTCGACTCGATTCTATTTTTACCGTCTTTACTGTACAGATATAGCAAGCCATGTGGAACTTTTCCGTTGTTCTCGCTGGTATACTTTGTTTCAACGTGTCAAATGCGAGGCAGCAAGTGGTCAGCACACTAAGTATGCGGAAAGACGCAGTCGAGCACGTCAAAACTGTTCAAAGTAAGCTTTGTTGAACCTAAAGGCATTCACTCTTCAATTCTGCTTTGCTCGTCCAGATATCAATTCTTTCTCGTTACTTTTAGTAGCTCGGTTGAGATTTTCGAGGGCAAATAAAAACACCAAAGCCATTAAACTATAGCGCTACTAAAATGTCATTTTTAAGACGGCAATTTCTTATATCCATGCACGAGCGATGACCAGTGCAAGGACACGATCTACGGATCTTGTCACGATCCAACCGATCCAAATGGCTCGTTCTGCGACTGCGTCTTCATGGGTCCGGCCGGTTCGTGTCGCACAAATAAGGACTGCTGCGACAACGCGTGCGTGGACGGGCAATGTCAGCTTGGCGGTAGTGGTGCGGGCACCGTCTGCTCAACGGACCCCGGCTGCAAGACGTACAACGAGTGTTGCGGCGACGGATGCTCCTGTCATGCGTACGAAGATTTCGGCTATTGTACGTGCCCGTAACTAGTGTGCTACGCAACTGAACTAGCGACGTCTTTGGTCCAACCATACTGTATCACCAGTACTGCGCTTTATTTTTGGACATATATGCCACTCGGTTGCAAAGGTACAATAAAATTCCTCATTTGTTAGCGTCCTAGTCGATGCTATAATCTACGTTTCCGCTACAGAACCATTCAGACTTTCAGTTAGCTGCTATGCTTACACGTATGCTGGTGGTCGTAAAAGTAGGCCCACATACGGCGAAAACTGTTCTGCGGCGCCGGAAGCAAACGATTGAAGGCCAATAGGGGTTGAAGTTCGCCTTGTTGTCAAGATCGTTGATAATCAGAACGAACCAGTCGGAAGAAGCTGCGCAGCCGAACATATCTGTGGATGTACCAGAAGCTGCCAGGAGCGAGAACTAGCACCGGTTGATTACAGCAAAACCTGTACGCGATAATTCGACCCTTCAGGAAGATCTCGTCGACGTGGACGTCGAGGCCTGCCTTCCAGCGACAATCGTATGTCACTGCCGCCGTCACCTGAGTGCAGTTGGTCTGCATTTAGTGGTTGTATATACGTGACGCTTCATCGAATGGAAAAGGTAAAAAGTAACCTACATGCACGCTTCCACTGTGTATTTTTTAAAAATTTTCGGGGCTACACCCCAGACTCCGCTCATGGGCTCTGCTCCTGGGCTCCAGAGGAAGGTTCCGGCGCGGGCTCGGCTTCCCCATTTGGAGGCTTCCTAATGTCGAAAAATGCTGGCTGTGCGATTGGCGGGCAGGAGCGTGGGGCTTCTAAAAATGTTCGGTCCGCGACCATCTGTGGTTGAACGAATTTATAATGCAGTCGTATTTTCGTTGCCACCACATTCTGCTGTGGATAAATGCACGGCAGTCACCCTCTTCAGCGTCGTAGTAGCGTGATGGAAAACAGCCACAGCAAAGACCGCTATTCTTCGGCAGGTAGCATTTGCTACGATGTCAGTGGCATGATCCACCAATTCTGGTACTTCTGCGCTGTGTAAAATATCGGATCCAAGAATTTCGCCCGCTAGGCTGCATCCGATCAGCATTGCGAAAAGGTCGTTGAAGCCTTCCTGGAGCCAGGATAAATGCGACGCAAAACTCATCGGTGTTTGTGTCGTCTTCGCGGACGGCGTTGCAGTGCGAGCAAGGCTGTAATTGCTGGTCCGTGAAGTCCATTATTGACGCATCCTTTTGAATTGTGAATCTATTTGACTTCCGAAAAATTAGCTGCTTCATCTTAGCCGCTTTTTATGCTGCCGAGTACAACGTTTATAATTTTTACATAGCTCCGCGATCGACAGTTTTAGAATGTAGAGTTGTACTTGTGTACAAAAATTTGTTGAGACGGTGATTTATGTGGCATACCCAGCTTGCAGTAGCTGCAGCTCGAACAATAGCAAAGTGTGAAGACACAACTACTAATTAATGGAAAACTTTCAAAAATCTAAATCCTGCTACAACACATGAAATGTGACACATACATTCGTATCGTTGTCACATGTTTTCCCGAATTTTCAAATATATGTCATCAGCCACAAAGTTGGCATGCTGCCAAAACGTTTCGCTAGATTAGCTAAAGTTATAACAGACTCAAACACATCGATATGTCTGAAAATTAGGGCGTCGTTTTGAACTAGTCGAGTTAGCGACTGTCAAAACGAAATTTTTTCGATATCGAATCGAAAGACCTTCAAAATTCTGAAAGTTGAATCGATACGTATCGAATCGAATGACAAAACGTTGTAAAGTCCAGAGATAGTCTATGTACTACGTTTTTCCTTGTTTTTTTGTCAAAAAAATTTGTTGGGGTGGGGGCTTCGCCTCCGAACCACCTGCCATTGGTAACGTGGTGCCTACCATTGACAAATTGCTCACACCGTCCGCTAACTTTGTCGGCTGGCGGGCATACGGCAAGTACGCAAGATAAAGGGCGATAGGGGAGATAACATCAGTTTGATCGTATAGCTATCCTTTTTATTCCGCGCTGCACGCTCCAGGCAGGATGCAAAAATGTCACACTGACGTGTTTATGAGTCGAAGTTTCCACAGACACTATTTGGCAAGTCGCATCTTCACCATTAGCTCAACGGGCTTTTTCGTTTTTAGCAGCTGTGCACCGTCTGCTTTGAGTGCCAGCGGAGGACGCTAGAAAATTGAGCCAAAATCTAAAGCCGTACGCCTTCGCAAAAATTGTGCGTACTACCTCAGTCGCTTCGCAAGGTAAGAACTCAAACTTTAGTATTAGCTTCGCGAGCGCCATCTTTAGCTCAAGAAGCGCAAAACGCATTCCGATGCAGTTGCGGTTCCCGTAGCCGAAAGGCAAGTAGAGAAGCGGATCACGAGCTTCCTTCTCTTCTGGAGAAAAACTGGAACAAATAGAACAAGGCTTGTCAGTCGCAAATTGAGAAGGAAGCAAGCTAAAACTGTACCGCTCCGGTATGAACTTTTCCGGATCCGGATAGTATTCTGGATCATGATGAATCGCGTAGATTGGAACGCTCACTTGACAGCCCTTCGGAATGAAGACGCCCATCACTTCGTAGTCGTTTTCGCATTCGCGATCGACGCGAACGGCGGGCGGGAACATCCGAAGCGTCTCCTGAACGACCATGTCCAGGTAGGGAAGCTTGTTCATAACCAGGTCGTAGAGACCTCGATCTCCTTCCTTCTGTAATAAACGAAAAATATAAATTCGATTCATTTCGAGAAAAACAATTTTTAGTCTCCTGAGAAAATTCGGATCTCACGTCTTGCCGGCCTTCCATAACTTCGCGAACTTCGTCAAAACATCTCTGCTGGATTTCCGGGTAAACGGCGAGTGCCCAGGTAAGAAAGCTGAGCGTTGTTGCCGTCGTTTCGTGCCCGGCGTTCAGGAACAAGATTGCTTGGGAAATTATCTCTCCGATGCTGAGTTCTACATAAAAATTATCCCGTTTTTTACATCTATTTTCTGAGGAGGCAGTTTTCTCACTTCCGGCGCTGCTTCCTTCCGGCGCTGCGTCACTCGTGCCGCTTGCTTCGGCGTTGATGAGCAGTTGAAGAAAATCAGTACGTGGCTTCAGTTAGAAAAAAAAATTAATTCAATTTTAATCGTCTTATTTCCACAAATTGTTCGATTATTAACTGCCTTTAGTTCTTTCTGCTAATGAATTAGATTATTTTTAAACAGATTTGATTTAGTTTATTTAATCTAAAGTCAGATTATTTTTTAATATTTATTAAAATAATTACATAAGTTAAATTAAAGTATAAAATAATTGTAAATATTTACTAGTTATTTTGGTCGTCTATTTGTCATTTTTTAATTAACCGCCATTTTGGTTACCTTTTCCGCCTTTTTGCGCTGCTCGATCACGTCACGGAGATACTTCTGAAAGAATTTGTCGCCGTCGGCGAACAGAAGTTGAACGCCGAACCAGTCGTCAATCTTCGAAATGATCAGCGGGAACATTACTAAAAGTTTACTCCCGCCATGCTGAAGAAACGGCAACTTGCTAAGCGTCACGTACAAACAATCCAAAGTCTGATGCTTTTCAGATTGAAAATATCGCTGATCTGATGCGTGTAAAAGATGACGGGATTGTTTGGATTAGTGTACGTGTCGACGTCGGTTCCGAACGCAACCGACGCAATAACGTCCATGGTGAAAAGACGAAATTCACTGGAAAAGTACGTAAATTCAAACAAATACGTCGAAGAAAATATTTGACTTTACTCTTTTATGTTAATGGGTTTCTCGAATTTCGATTTTTGTTCGAGGACGTCAACGAACTTGTCCACACAGTCGACGATCAGTGGTACCATCTAGGGATCACAACCGTCGTCATTTTCTAGAAGTTTTGCACACATGTCGGCTGAGTATCAACCAGCTTCAGCTTTCCCGACGTGAACGTTGGCGTTAGCGTATTTCTCACTCGACGCCAATCGTCGTCAACGAGTACGGTAAGCATATTGTCGAACACCGACCGTGGCTTCTCCTTCGCCCTCGCCCGGTCATCTGGATCGACAAAGTTCTGAAAAGTGTGCGAGAAAGAAAATGTCGTCCGTTGACCAGAATGTAGGATAATTGGGTATTTTAAGCATTTTAAGACGAAAAATGTTTTCAGAATGTTAAAAACCCAGCAGTAGAAATAAGTGATGGAAGTGACCGCTAGGTGAAAAATACATTGAATGTAATCAAGTTACAGTGAGTGTAGGCAAACAATATAAACAATTTACCATGCGATTGGTGAAATTGTGAAAATCCTTCACAAGAACGTGCCGTAACAGCTCAATGTCTGATATGCTGAGATCAGGTTTTGTAGCCATGTACGACCTAATAAAATATAGATCCATCTCGGAATCGTCGTAGTTCACAATATTACAAAATATTGTGATGTCATAGCACACGATAATAATTTTCTTTTATTTATTTTTTACATTAGAGCTAATAATTATCAGCAAATAAAAATTAAATTAAAAAAATATATAATAAAAAAATAAAAATAATTGAATTAATTTTATTAATTTAAAATATGCTTGTGATATTATAATGGTTTTTATCTTATTTATAACTAGAAGAAAATTTTTACCCGATGACTCGACCATATTTCCGACACCATTCAACCTGCTTCTGATGCAAGGTCCCCTATAAATAATATTTGATCAAATTTCTTCTTACGTTCAGAACATTTAGCTGGTGCAATTTCATACATCACTAAAATTAAGCACATTCCCAAAGTAGAGCGTCGGCGGTGGTCCCGGAACGCGTAGCCGTTTCCAGAGTGATAACTTCCATTTCACGTATCTGCGATAGCCAAGACAAACGGTCCGCCGTTGTGAACGGCTGGGGAGCAAAGCTTACGCTGTGTACGCTGCTACCACGGCGAAGACAACGAAGAGGGCTAATTTCAAAGAGAATAGTTTGAAAATTAGAAACCCAACAGCGACGAGAAAAAGCAATTTCTCTCCGATTGCCGGTTTCACCATGTTCGCCGCTGATGCAAATTGGAAGGCAAAATCGACGATACAACTGTGATGGGCGACGTTGTGACAAGTCAGCAAACAAATAAACCAGCTGAGCTACGCGAGCTGCGCCATAGACTTTTTCGACGCCGTCCTTCTCTCAGTGCGTGCAGACAGCCACGTCAAATATGCCACGTTGTTATCTGGTAGATTTTTGGTAGTTTGAACTCGACAAAATCCTGACGTCCCGATTTTTAAATCATTTGTGGCAGTAGATGATGTTTGCGTAGGTCTCAAAAGTGCATGCGAAAAGGGTCACGAAACAAATTCCCACGAAAGCGCGAAAAGTGTGTCTGGGTGTAAATCACTTTGGTCAGTTAGTTGCGGGTTTTTATCTGAAAGCGAAACAAACGCGGGAACATGCTAATACTTACTCCTCATTACACCAAAGTTTATTTCGTTTTATAAGTTTCACTCATTTGATAGTTTTTATAATTAAAATATTTTTTACTTATAATGTTTAATAATTTTATAACATTTTGAGCTTGCAACTCACTCATTACATTTTAGGCCCACTGACGAAGTCAGTAGGCCTTATGCGATGGGACCCGTCTGTCTGTCCGTCCGTATACACGGTAGCGTTCGTAGAAAGCAAGCTAGCGGGCTACAACTTAGCAGGTAGGTACCTTGGGCCAATGGTTCGGACGAGTTTTTCAATGAGCCGAGTGCACCTGCTACTCCTCGAGTACGGTGACCACATTCACGTTAAACATAGCGTGTAGAATTTCAATGGCTGGTCACTCTTGTCAGCATGAACCACTCATCCGCTCTCATCCAAGCCCTTTCACTCATCTGGCAATCACAAAAGTACAAAAGGCACGCATGAGAAGTTTCATCTCGACATCTTCTCTTTTATTTGATTTGCTGAAGAAAACCACCAATTAGCGACGTATGCACGGTGCCAATTATGTCCAGTACCACTAATCTCACTTGAAAAATGGGTTACTTTTTGTTTCAACGCGAACCGTTCGCGGAATTGGGCTGTGCTACCAGTAAACTTCGCAGTAGTGTTGAAAGTTTTTCTCGTGTTTCATTTGCGTGTGTTTCCTTCAAAAAAATGCATTTGGATGTAGCACAGCCTCTGTTTCAAATGCGTTCAAAAAAGTCGGCGATGCGATAATCCGTTCATGTTTCAGGGAAATGGCGCTGCTTTTCATTGCAACTGCGATCGCCGTTCTTAGCTCTTTCGCGTCCGCAAAAATCGATCGCCGCTTTGTAAGCACAGTGTCTCTGGGAAACCGTGCTAACGCCCTTGTGCGCAACTACCAAAGTAAGCAGTTGCGGCGGAGACGGCTACTGTGTGCTGTTGCATTTCTTCTGCAATAGCCAATGATAACTTGTGTAAAACGTGCAGAAAATTTTATCTTCGTGATTGAAGCAAAAAAGTAACCGTTCTAAAAGTCAAACTTCTTTCGAGGAAAAAATCCGAATTTATTTTATTAATAAAATTGATAGAAATGATTTAGTATTAAATTGAGCTACAAACATAATTTAGTTTAAAAGAAAATGCTTGCGACTTTCTCGTTGAAGTAAAAACAAGCAAAATAATGGTGCCATGTTTCCTTCAGCTTTCATGTTGCAATTTCGTAGTTTGTTTTATCGGTGGTTTTTCATGAGGCAGTTTGTTAAAATTTTTTATTCAACGTGAACTAAAGGAATTCAGAACAAAGTGCAAGATAAATTCACCAACTTAGCGTGATTTCAGACGGAAAATTCCTGTATCCGTGCACGAGTGACGACCAGTGCGCCGACACAGCGGTCGGGATGTGCCACGATACAGCCGATCCGAAGGGCTCCTTCTGCGATTGCATCTTCATGGGACCGCCTGGCTCGTGCAACAAAAACAAAGACTGCTGCGACAACGCGTGCGTGAACGGACAGTGCAAGCTCGGCGGTGGACGCTCGGGCACCGTTTGTGCACCGCAGGACAATTGCAAAGACTTCAACGGATGTTGCGCCAAGGGATGTAGCTGCAAGCCTTATGAAGACTTCGGCTACTGCACGTGCCCGTAGAATTAGACAGAGCAACTAATCTGTTTCACAGTGGCACCAAAACTGAGCTGTCGTTACCTACAGGGGCGTAGCTGCTCCAGGGCGCACTGGATGGTTCGACCTCATTTTTTCTGACTTAATAAGAAAATTTTGAAAAATTTTCATAAATTTGACTCACAACCAGTGCTTGCGTCCTATCTCCTTTAATTGAAAAAGTTTGCTACGCCCCTGTCAGTACATAACTTATGAAAACTACAGCATCGATTGCACTAAGAAAATAGGGCACAACAAAGCCTTCTACACAATTTCCGGCAAAGGACACCAACAGTCGTTGCTTTTTCGCAATGACAACGTCGGCTTTCCGCTAAAACCACAGAACAAAAAGTACAGCACTTATCGCTATTATGTAGAGAGCCTTATCGGATTGGATTCAGTCGAAAGTTTGCGCGCGAATGTATTTACGCAGTGCTGTATTTATTTATTAGTTTACTAGCGAAACATTATATATGTCTGTGTATTCACGCTAAGTAAACTGTTATTTATTTCACATTTGCTTCTTGTTACTTAGAAGAGAAGTGTGCGCAGGGCAGCTGAGCTTTCAAACATGTTCGCCGGAGGGTATCGGCGTGGGTTTTCAATGATACCCCATGCACGATTTACGGCTCACGTTCTGATTGCCTGCACGGGGTTCCCACCGCGTGCGACGAGCAAGCCCACAAAGCTTCTGCCGACTTTCAGCTTCCGAGCACTTGCGTCGAATTTTTCTTCCTCGCCCTCTCGTTTCTAATTAATCACAAATGTTGCCCAGATGATTGCAGTGAACCTGAGTTTATTCGATCGACAGCTGTAGTCTCGAAATCCGGGTGTCTCTCTGCAGGCTCGCATTTCGATAGGAGAGCCACGCTTTCTTCAGGACTTCGCATTACTGGCAGATATGCGCACGTTGTTCGAGGATTCAGCTTTCTGCAAAATGAGCCGCAGTCCAGCAACGTTGATTCAAGTTGTATTTCTACTAATTTTGCGTGCAAGTAAGAATATCGGACCTTATGTATGTTTGAGCGCATAGATCGGGAAAAATCGATGGACATTTTTGGAGACTTAGATGTTTGCTTTGCAAATGAGTGTATCGACACGACGATCGGCGCAGCTAGGGGTCGAATCTCTAGCCAGCCAACAGTCCAACATGGTCGTAACGGCAACTTCTTTACACTCTCTACCGATGAGATCAGCTGCAGCCGTACAATTTCAGCCAACTGCTACGGAAAAATAAGGATCCAAGTCGAAGCCGTTAACGTATGTGTTTCGTCCGCTATCAAAGTGTTTAAAGAAAAGCCAATCGAGGAGTGAAATTTTCTTGTATGCTAGGTGCAACCGACAAACAACGGCTATCAGTGGTGCCCAACGAGCGGCTTTTTGAAGATTTTCGACGGAGCCTCTGAGGAGTCGCCGCTGCTGGCCCAATACTCGGGCGTTGCTTCAAGCTCTGAGAAACCTCTACTGTCGTCCGGGCCGAACGTAACCATCAGCTACTTCAGTGGAGCACCAGATTCTCAGTGTAACAATTTGCTGAAGTTTTCGCTCAACTACATGTTTGGTAAAACGCCTTCCGCTCGAAACAACGGGGTTCTGCATTTCAATTTCATTGATTATATTCGTAGAATGTGTGAACATTACCGAATGTGTTCAACGCCATCTTGAGCTCGAGATGAGGAGCAACGTAACCGATAAGCATTTTTCCGAACCGACCGACTGGTACAACGTCGAGTGCTACACATGGGGAACGCCGTCACCGTCGCTTGGCTGGTCGTGGAAATCGTGTCCTTCACACGAAAGCTGTTCTTGGAATAAGGACATCTCCAAGTTTGCGCTTGAGCGAAAGCGGTGGGACAGATTGGTCTTTGAAGCACTAACCGCAAGAGCGACGGACACAAGAACGTTCAAGTGTCATTCAATAAATTCGCATGGAGAAGCAGATGCTGAGTTTTCTGTCATTGTTACAGGTAAACGAAATATCGGCAAAAATGGCAATGCCAAAGATTGTAGTGACGGTGTACAGACTTAACCGACGATAACAATAACAAGTAAATTGGCAAAGCCGAAAAGGCATCCTGCCGTTTCACAAAAAAACACCAGCACATAAGTTTTTGAAGCAAGAGAGAAAAGGCCACGATTTGTCGCCGTACTGCGTTTTTCCTCTCTCTTTTGTAAAAAAAATCA
>JAQGBB010001293.1:0-13956 GCA_034691745.1 Prismatolaimus dolichurus
CTTGTGTAAAGCACATTTGTGCCAAAATCCAGATTGGCACGTAAACAACAAGAAAGGAGGAGAAACCGCTGTTTTCAGAACCTGAAGACGAAGATGGCACTCTTGCTGAGCAGGTAGTGTTTATAGACGAGTGCGACGGCGACTGCGGTTTTGCTTAACCTCTGCTTTTGTATTTAGATGTGCTTTTGGCGCAAGACCGCTCGGCAATCTCTTGCTTTCGCGTGGTGGACCCAAGTTGACGAAAACATCATTGACAACAACGTACTGCAATCAATTATGCATAGTTCACAATGTGAAACTTGCTCAAGAATATTGGTTACAGGGTGCCACGCCTTTCATCCGACTTGCGAACTCCGATTCAAGTCTGGGGCTATGATTACCTGATACGACAAGCGAAACTTAAGCGACCAATCGCTCCGCACTTGGGAATCTATCAGTACGTGAATTGTCACAATACCTCGCATCACGTGAGACCATCTATCATCTAATGCAGAGCCCAACTGACGTGGTACGTGTCTGGTCTGCATCGCATCACCGGCACAGTGATGGGCTGCGGGGCAGCGTTGCTCACGATCGGGATCACGTTTGGTCCTCTCGATTTTCCCCATCTGATCGAGTGGATTCGCGCTCTGGGTTTACCTGCCGTCATCGTCTACGCCGTCAAGTGGTGCATTTCGTTTCCGATTGTTTTTCACATGTTGAACGGCGTTCGCTTTCTGGTATGTAGTATGTCTGTGCTGGCAACGTAGTTGCGTAATTGCTCCTCACTGCCACGACTGATGGAGCTGATCGTCCGCGAGAGAAGCAGCTAAAAGTAGTCACCTGACAGACAGCAGTATCGTTTTCCTCTTTCTAGTCCTCGTTGTTTTAAGATGCAAACCCTTCGCGGGTTTATTCTTTTTCTACTTAAAATGTATATACTTTTGTTCAATTTAATTGGCACATACATACATATATATGCACTTTCAGGGTTTCGACATGGCGAAAGGTCTCGATCTTCGTCAAGTCTACCGCGGTGGTTGGGGCGTCCTCGGTGTATCACTCCTGCTCGCAACGCTTCTTCCGTTCGTTCGTAGCATCGACGTTTGAATAAGAAGCGAGTACAGAGCAGAGAACAGCCTGCCAGACTATTACTACAGTGATATGTGATCTGCTAGTTGACCGTATCGCCAGGCAGAGCTTCGCTCAAGCATTTCTTGAGTGACGAAATGTTATCGATCTTTATGTACTGTACGTTACACTGTGTGTAGATTCTCGAGTTGTTCTTTTTTCTTTTTCTGGAGTTCTTCGCTAACGTATAGACTGCCCTCTTGTGCGAACTAATAGAATAAAGTTGTGCACGTCTTTGGAAATGTTAGAAGAACACGTGTTTCTACAGAGTTCAGTTTGAACCAACAGATGGGTTTTTTGGCTTTGCTAACGCTGAAGGAAGCCATTCGCATTTGCGTACGTTAGGGTTCATATGCTGCGTATTTTTGGGGATGTATTTTTCTTTTCTTTTCTTACAAATTAAAATTTCGTCAAAAAATAGTCTGTTTGGAAATGCCTATGTTTTAACACGTATTTTTGACCCCCCGAAATGCGTGGGAACCCTGATACGTGCACGTGCATACAGTTTCGGCCTGTTTGTCAGCAGTGCACTGTAGAGAGACTATGGCATTGGTTTTTGTTCGCAAAGTGCCACAACAGCATTAAGTCTACAGCACTGTACACGGAAACGCTTTGCATTTCTGCTCAAATGAAATGGCATTTAATCAACGACACAGTAGAGCGGTCATCGTGCACGTAGGGTTTTCACTGGCTTCGCAAAGATCGGTTGTGTAACATGACTGAGCATGAACACGATGAAACCGAAGATGAGAAAGAGACTCGCGACAGTGAGAAGCACCATGCGTGGGATGAAGAGATGGTCGACGATCTGTGTGAAAAGGAAAATAGTTGAAATGTCTATCCTTGAATTGAAAGAGGACAAGTTGAGTTATACTTACGTCATCTGATGACTTCACTTCGTGGGTTTTCTCGCGTGGGAAGAACACGAGCACGATCGTGATCAGTAGGGCCGCTCCGAGGGGGAAAAAAGCGCCGTCACTACACAAAGTGTCTGTTAGTACTGTAAAACATTTTATGGCGCCAGTGGCTTGAAGTTGGGACTTGAAATTTGTGTTTTACTTGGTGGACGAACAGGGGACCGGGCTCCCTCCCCCAAGGGGTTGAAAAAAGGAAGTTTTTTGCGGACGAAATGACTTTTAACAAATAAAATCGACCAAAAATGGATGAAAATAGCAAAAATATTTCCTCACTACGCTGGGCATATGTTTAGAGTAGTTTGGTTAGATAGCCTTGTTTGATTATTTGTTCAAAATATGTTTTGCTGTTGATCTAGGCGTGTAGTTCTCGACGATGTTCCACCCTTTTCTCGCTCTATCTTCCGCCACAGAGTTATACCCCACCAATAATTTTCGACCCTAACCGAAAACCCTATAGGCGCCCCTAGCGAGAACGAGACTTACAATCCTTGCTTTCGTGTGAGCACAACGCAGGCGATTATACAGATTGTCCAGAGGAAGGCGAGAAGAAAGAGACCCAAACCGAGACCGAGTACTCGGACCATTTTCGGGAAATTGTCGCTTGTATCTACGTGTGATGGTGGGAGGAGTGATTTGGTTCGATTTGTTTCCATGGCAACGTGGTGTACGCGGGAGTAGGAATGCGATTGCGGAAAGACGCACACGCGTTGCTATTGGCGACCCTACTATTTATGCTCGAAATGGAGGGCGTTGGGTTGTACAAAAGTTCTTGACGTGTCGAAGGGTGACGTTCTTCTACGGTTAATTGTGGAAAGAGATTCCTGATGGCGAGGGGGAATATTTTTGAAAAATGCGCATATGCAAGCGCCTAGCTGCGCTACTTTTTGGTCTTTTTGACAAATTCTAAAGCAAGACTTTCAATGGGGAAAAATGCTTGTGACACTTTTAGAAAATGGGGGAAAATATTTTTGTTGAATTTTATTTCTCAAAAATCCTGAAATAATTTAACCTGACCCATCGAATCATTGACGGTTCTCCTTATGTAAATAATTTAACAGGGTTCATAGCATTTCGCACTCAGCGAAATATGCGACCTTTTACGAGTAGTGTGCGACCAAAAAATGCGCCATTTTGTTTGCTTTTGGCAGACGAAATTTTCAACGAGTAGGTTGAATAAGCGCGAAATTTTTTGCGATTTTCAGCACCGAAAGTAACATTTTGTGCTCTTCTAGTTTATTATAGGTAATTTTATTTTTAATCATTAATTTTTTAGTCCTTTATTTGTAAAATCCTTTATTTTTAACTGTAGGCTTAGGCTAAAAATAAAGGACTAAAAAAGGTTTTTACAAAAATTAAAAAATAAAGGCCTAAAAATAAAATCGTCTAAACTAGAAAGAGCCCCACTAACTCGCCAACGTCTAGTGCTGCAGACTCTTTCTTATTCCCACTCAATGCCTACCTCCTGTGCGTTCTCAGTCTGCTCTTTGTCTACTATACTTACAAGAAGACCGACTAAACACCTAATGACCGTACAGTCCAACCAGTTTTGCGTCTCGACATCCGATATAACACTTTCCACAACAATAAAACATTGCAAGCGTCCCACTCGAAACAGCGTTCATAGAGTCGCAGTCAATCAAGCTTACAAACATGCTTTCTCTTCTTGTCTTCGAACTCGTCCCACTCTGTCGTGTTCACTTCGTGGAAACATTCAGCACCGATGACCAGATCGGAGAAGTGGACTTCGCAAAATGGCAACCCACTGGTGAGATGGTCATGACACGCGGGTGGGATCGAGGTGGAATCAGCCTGTAAGACAGTCGGAAGTGCTGTTCATTGTGTACAGTACGTTAAGGGGACCCCTCCAAAGGGGGAAAGGGAAAAACCTATAGGCGCCTGTTTCAGTACATACAGTGCAAACAGAGATTATGTGGTCGTCACCGATCATCGATTCCTCAAAGTGCCAACTCGTTGCACTTCCTGTCGGGAGGGAGAGGACAGTGTTAGTGACGAGTGAGCCGGGCTGAAGTGGCGAAAAGGTTTGGAAGTCGAGGTCGTTGAGCTTTTTATAGAGACCGTCACCCGTAGCTTTGATGTAACTCTCTTTAAGGCACTGAAAAGAAAAGTCTGTATTGTATACAATGTTTTCTGGGTCTTACCCAGTAGCGGTAGAATAAGGCCATCTTGTCGCGATCGGATGTGTGGGTGGCAAAGGAGGAGAATTCGGAGGGGGAAAATTGCGGGCGCATCAAGTCGAGATAGTCCGGGACTGAAGGTTGGCCTCCTCGAGATCCTTAATGGAAAGAAAGACGATAAAATGTTCGAAGAATGTTCGATTGGTATAACTGCCTACTTGTAAGGTCGAGTTTCATCACATCGACACCACACTGACGGGTGCACATTGACAAAGCGAGAACGACGTAGTCGCCTTGATGGGAAATATTTAGATCGAATTCGTGATTGGAAAGTGGCTGTGAGATGAAAGGCTTGCCGCGGGGTGAACGACTGAAGTGGATAGTTGACCATGCTTTATCGAAACTTGTGCGAATAGCTTGTCTCAACATAAGGCGGCCAATCTAAACGACATCACAGGTATCTAGTGAAAAAGTATAGACTAAACTGCCAGAAAATTACGTCCATATTGTTTGTTCTGCTTACAACGCATGTGATAACATCATCTTTGAAAAGATACTGCTTTGCGCGAGAAGCTTCTTCGACTTGAATCGACTGGAATGCTTGCATCCACTCCGATTCGCATGGTTCCCAGGTAGCAGCGTTGAAAAACCAGCGAAGACATCGACAACGAGTATGCATTTGATCTTTCCCCAACCATAATCGAAATATCGCTGTGTGGTCAGGTCCTTCACTGTGACCAATGAAATGGCATAAAACCGACGTAAAGGGAAAATTTACGCCGCTTTTACGTCGCGTTTGCGACGTCTTTACCTTTTTAAGCGGGTCACAGTGCAGGTCCTGCTCGAGTTGAAAATCAACCGGTCAAGGGTTCATCTGGATTGTATACACTGGTTGGTTGTGAAGGGCGCATTCTTACACCTGTATTCTGTCGACATAAAAGGTAGTCGAGGTATAAATTGCAGCTCATAATTCTCTAGTTTTCAGGAAGCCTCATTGTTTTGCGTCCTCAGCAGACGTGGGATAAACACCACGTATGCTCTGTTTGGAGAATACAAGCGGGTTTGTAATTATTGGTGAAATCGTGTTTTGGTTATTAAACTATTGATAGCAATCAGATGTCGCTCTTCGAATTTAGCCTCGGCTTTACTTTCAAAAGTTGTTTTTCACTGCAAAAGCAAATAAATTTTCGTTGCGCAAGCGTGTTCTAAAGTTTTCGCTCCGTTCCCCTTCGTCCTCGGCAGGGAAGCAGAGTCATATAAGAGGCACTGGCACCTTTTGGGTGCATCTGCTAGTTTTAGTGGGAATGACAACAGACGACACGACTAGCAAAGACGACGAAATGGAAACAAATGGTTGACACTAATAGTTAACAGCACTGATGGCGGATTGTGCGAGTTTTGTTGTTGGCATTTTCTAGATGTAGATAAGAAACACGACAGTTCTTTGAACGCCACAGGCGATAACGCTGTAAATGGATCTGAAGCGCCTGAGTCGATGGAGGAAGAAGGTGAGCGTCACACAAAAATCGTAATACATACCATACATATGTACCCACAACAAATGTTCGCGCACTGCACCAGTGCAAAAGGGAAGCGGTGCAGATGTTTACTTGTTCTTCTCACGCCTGCATCGTGCGATTCTATCCTCTATTGATTTTATTTCAGACGATTACAAGTCTGAGGCCACGCTCCGGCTTGAAGTGAAGAACTTCAGCAAAGTGAGAGAAACTCAGCTGAGTAATCCGCCCGTGTTCGTTCGTGGATTACCATGGTTAGTTATAAAAGTGTTTGCTTTGAATTTTCTATCGCCATGCATTTTCTCTTCTCTTTCCAGGAAAATCATGATAATGCAACGCGAACAAGGCACAAGGAGTAAAGCACTCGGCTTCTTCCTTCAGTGCAATGCTGATTCCGAGATTCCGTAAGTTTTCTCTCTTGTATTCACCGCCGTCTTCGTTTTTCACAAAGTTTGTCCTCTAGAAACTGGTCGTGCCACGCACAAGCCATTCTGCGAATACTCTCACAGAAAGAAGGCGTTCCCAATTACGAGCGCAAGATCAGCCATATATTCTACCCAAAAGAGAACGATTGGGGTTACAGTTGTTTCATGCTCTGGGAGGTATCTTCGTGTTATTGCATCTTACAACCTTTTCAGATTCTAACTTTTTCTTGTCAATTTCCAGCAAGTTCTCGACCCAGAAAAGGGTTATATCAAAGACGACTCTGTCTTCTTCGAAGTGTGTGTCTGCGCCGACGCTCCTCACGGTGTCCAATGGGACAGCAAGAAACACACGGGCTTTGTCGGGCTGAAAAACCAGGGCGCTACTTGCTACATGAATTCACTCCTTCAGACACTCTATTTCACCAATAAACTTCGCAAGGTTCGCCGATTAAACAGGATGGTGCCTTTTTATTCTATACATAATTCGAATGATACAGGCAGTCTATCAAATGCCGACACTTAGCGACGATCCGTCGAAAAGTGTCGCTCTTGCAATGCAACGGGTTTTCTACGAACTCCAGTTTAGTGACAAGCCTGTTGGAACCAAAAAGTTAACTAGATCTTTCGGGTATGTCTTCTCTACTATCTGTGTAGTTAGTGGGCAATGTATGTTTGTGGATATAGGTGGGATACGTTTGATTCATTCTTGCAACATGATGTTCAAGAACTTTGTCGTGTGGTAAGCGTACTGTATGTATGTACTGTACATATATGTATGTATGTATACGTACTGTATGTATGTATGTATGTATGTACTGTACATATATGTATGTATACGTACTGTATGTATGTATGTATGTATGTACTGTATGTATAAACATTCATGTAATTTTTATCGATTTTCTCACCTGTACATACGATTAAGTTTCTTTTTCTCCTATCTTTCATTTCTGTTTAGCTTCTCGACAATCTCGAGAGCAAAATGAAGGGAACCCCTGTCGAGGGAACTATTCCGAAGCTTTTTGAAGGCCGAATGAAGGTCGGTTTAGCGATTGTGTAGAGGCAGGTGTAATTGTTGTCCTTTTAGTCGTATGTCAAATGCAAACATGTATTGTTCGAGTCGAAACGTGAAGAACCCTTCTACGATGTGCAGTTGCATGTGAAAACGAAACAGAACAGTACGGTGTATACATTGGTATTAGAGTGGGCGTTTTTTCTTTCTTCTTTTGATTTTAGTTTATGAATCGTTTAAAGAGTATGTTGCTGTTGAACCACTCGACGGAGATAATAAGTATGATGCCGGTGAACATGGTTTACAGGTGAGGGTTGGATTTTATTTTATTTTAATTTTTTAGACCGAAAATAGCCTTGGATATTTTTTAGGTTTGAATAGGATTTTATTTGAAAATATTGGAATAATATATAATTAATAATTATAATATAATATTTATTATTAATTTTAATATAATTAATAACTTTAAATTTTAAATATTTTAAGAATATATATGTATTGAAATTTTCGACTAATTACGCTCATTATTTTCGCAAGAATTTTCTGTTGCCAAGCCTTTGAAATTTCTTTGCAACAACTTCTCACCGCAGAGCGATGTGCTCCTTTGTATGCCATTCACTTTTTTCTTTTCTGTGTAGGAGGCTGAAAAGGGAATTCGATTTCTTCGCTTTCCACCTGTTTTGCACTTGGTTTGTATTTACGACGTGTCTACTCGTTTAGCATGACCTGACTGTTTGCTTGTTTAGCAGCTGATGCGCTTTCAGTACGATCCTGTGATGGATCAGAATGTCAAAATTAATGACAGGTAAATTGGAGGGAGGGAATGGGTTGGATTTATTTGCATGGTTTGGTTTATATTCATAATGCATGCATATGCACTATGTACAGTACATAAGTACATATAGTACATACATGTATATATACATACATACAGTACATACATGTATATATACATACATACATACAGTACATAAATATATGCATACATATAGTACATAAATATATATGCATACATATAGTACATAAATATATATGCATACATATAGTACATATATATACATATACATATATATATACAGTACATAGATGTAGTACGAACGTATAGAATGGAGACTGACCTGCCGATTTTTGTTTTTTTACAGATTTGAATTCCCCGAGAAACTGAGTCTCGATGAATTTCTCGAATCGCCTGAACCGACACCTGCGAAATATACACTACACGCCGTGCTTGTTCATTCGGGCGATTTTCACGGCGGCCATTATGTTGTATTTATTAATCCGCGTGGAAATGGCCGGGTAAAAGGCCCATTATCGATTTAGAATGGGCGGAGTTTTGCCCCTTTTTGGAACATTTAGTGGTGCAAATTTGATGACGATGTGGTTAGTCGTTGTTCGAAAGCGGAAGCGATTGACGCGAATTTTGGTGGCGATGATGATCTGCCGCAGAGACATTGCACGAATGCTTATATGTTGGTATATATTCGTGATTCTGTTTTGGGTGAGTTTTATTGGAGGGGAGGGGGGTTTTGAAGGGGAGAACAGTTGTCTTTTGGGGTTGCAGCCGATGTTCTGCAAGTTGTCGAGGAGAAACATATTCCGACCCAATTGAAAGCGAGACTTGAAGAGGAGAGGAAGGTGGATTTGGCGAAAAAACAGGAGAAGAGCGAGGCGCATCTTTTTCTTATTGTTAATGTGAGTTGGGAAGTATTGTACGGGATATAATGGGGAATAATAAAATAATAATAAAATAATAATAAATAAATAAATAATAATAAGTAATAAAATAATAATAAAAAAGATAATAAATAATAAAATACGGAATAAAATAATAATAATAAATAAAAGTAATGTATATTTATACCTGATTTTTTCCTCAAATTTTTTAGATCATCCTCGAAGATTATTTCGAGGGTCATCAAGGCTTTGATTTGTTCGATGCAGAGAATACCGAAGTGCAGAAGTTGTTCAGGTAATATGCTTTTCAGTCATTTTGTCTGTATTTTTATAGTCTTTTTTCTGAAGGAAATATAAAGTGAGAAAGAACGCACCTGTTTCGGAACTCATTCAGCTCATTTCATCGTCGTTTGTAAGTGAGAGGGGATTAATGATTTTGAGGGGTTTGGACAGGGGTTTTTTGCAGCGATTGACACCGAATCAGTTTCGCCTTTGGCCGTTTGCGTCGCGCAAAAATGGGACGGTTCGACCGACGTTTTTGGAGTTGAAAGCTGAAAGCATGGTGAGTTATGTGGGGTTTTGGGGTCGTGACTCCTTCCCCACTATGCGGGTTGAAAAAAGAAAAAAAAAGATGATTTTTTGATGGAGGGAATTTTTTTGTCAAATTATAAAATGAGGGGTTTTTTATTTTTAGTGAGGAAATAAATATTTAATCGGTTTTTAGTCGAAAAAGTTTTGTGGTTTTTAACTTAAAATTTTAACGGATTTTTGCCCACATGTCTGAGGGACGGTCTCATAATTTACGGAAATTTTTTTTTCGATTGAAGATTTGCTTTTTTAATGTTTTATTGATGTTTGATGCTATTAGCAGGTTTTTTCGAGCTTTTTACAATTGAGGAAATTTTCATATTTTTTTTAACGTGAGTGTGGAGGTGCTGACTGCGCTTTTAGGTGGAGGAATTTTATCACAACGATGGCGTTGCGAATGTGTTTCTTGAGCTCATTAATGTGGGCAAAAACGAGCGGGAACTACCGCCGGTCGATAGTCCAAAGAGTGAGTGGTGTGGAGAGGTGAAGGAGAATTTTGACGGATACGTTGCGCTGTTTGTTATCAATATTTTTTTATACGTAAAACAAATAAACAAATTTTATGACTCAACTGCAATCTACGGCGTAGTGTTGTGGTCAAACTAAAAAAAATTTTGCACAATTTTTTTATTGATTTTTTTCAATAATTTTTGGCAGAAACGCGTTCTAGAATTTTTGTGAACGTGTTCGCGGTTCGAAACAGGTTTTTTTAATGAAATTAGACGGTTTTGAGCGAAAAAAATTTCCACGCCTATGTTGTGGCGCGCACATGTTGTGAAATTTGTGGAAATTTTTTTTTGTTGAAAATTGTTCAATTTAATTTTTTAAATTTGTTTATATTTTAAATTAGTTCACGTGTTCGCAAAAATTGTGGAATGTATTTCTGACGAAAATTGTTGAGAAAAATTTTTTGTGCGAAATTGATGATGAAAAATTAGCTTGACCACAACACTACGCTGTAGATTGTTTTACTAAATGTATATACTCATTTCTCTAGGTGAATTATTGCTCTTTCTCAAATTCTACGATCATAAGAACGCGAGAATGAATTTCGCTGGTCACGTACTGATGACGCAGACGAAAAGCTTTAGTGAGTGGGAAAGGTTGATGGTATTTTTATTTATTTAAAAAAAAAAAAAAAAAAAAAAAAAAAACTTTTTTTTTTATTTATTTTTTATTTTTAGGAGACATAATGCCGGAGTTGTGCAAACGTGCACAATTGCCGTTGAACACGGAATTACTCCTTTTCGAAGAGGTCCAACCGAGTCGGATTGAACCGATTGTGCATATTGACGAACCGGCACATTTGGCGACCGAAGAACTTTGCACGGGGGATATTATTGTCTATCAGGTGAAACCGAGGGAGTTGGTCTATCAGTTTTCGACGGCCGAAGCTTATTTTCGGTGAGTGATGCGAGATGGGGTTTGTAAATGATTTGAACTGAGAAGCACTATTTTGTGATGTTTTTAATTTTTTTTATTATTACATTTTTTTATTTTATTATTATCACATTTTTTTTTTAATTTCATTATTACATTTTATTTTTTTTAATATTTTTACTTTATTGTTATTACATTTTTTAATATGATTATTATTACATTTTTTTAATTTTTAAATTTTATTATTGCATTTTATTACATATTATTAAATTTTTATTTTATGACATGAGGGAAGAGGGTAGCGCTAGAAAGTTTTTTGGAAAAGTCTAGAAGCCTTTTGCCAACCACAGGAAGCATGCAGTCAAAACAGCAGTTTTGTTTCGCTAGTGGCTACTATTGACCGGTTTATAGTAGAGTAGAATTTTTTTCTAAAGGTAGGCGTGCAATTGTTGTGTGCAGAGAGCTTTATAATCGAATCGACGTTGATTTTGTCGATCGTGGCGAACCGACACAACAGGCTATCACAATGCAGGTCAATATGCGCTGGCAGTATGACGAACTGGCGCGACAATTGGGCGAGAGGATTAGACATGATCCGTATAAGATTCAGTTTTTTAAATCGACGCCGTGAGTGGGGAGGGGATTCTTTTGGGGCATTTTATGGAGTGGGGTGTTTAGATATCGAGATGCACCCGGCATGCCGGTACGATATGGCACTGATTATAATGTGAAGGAAATCCTCGAGATTAGACAGAAACAACGTGGGGTTCGATACAAACTCTATTTTCAGAAGGTATTGTTCACTCTTTGTAAAGGATAGGGAACAGTTTCGCTTGTGGACAGGTCCCCTTTCGTGTCGACGAACTTGACAATCGCCGGGCCTGTAAGATCACGTGGATGGACGCTCTGATGAAGACGGAGGTATATTGTACGTGTACTTTATGTACAGTACATAGGGTTGTGTGTAGGAGTTCACTGTTTATCCGGAGAAGACGGGCACTGTAAGGAGTATTCTTGACGAGGTGAAGAAACAAGTGAAGTTGGCTGAAAGTGGGACTGGAAAACTCAGGTATGGGGTTCACCCCCTCCCCCACTGATTTAGTTACGGGGTATGTATAGAGGGAGTTTGTAGGCTCATTGAAGTGAATGCCAATCGTGTTGTTCGACTGTTCGACAATAATCAGGCGATTGAGGATATTTTACCGATGACGCGACAGCTGCGCGCCGAGGAGGTTCCTGAAGATCAACTGCAAAGTGATCCAAAAAATGACTATTTATTGCCGGTTGCACATTTTCAGAAGGTGGGCGACAAAGAGGGGAAGGAAGATGTTTTAAAGGGGAATTTCTTCAGGAACCACTTCATGCGTTTGGTGTACCCTTCTTGATCAAAGTGAGGAATGGCGAACAGTTTGCGAATGTCAAAGCGAGGGTACAGAAAATGATTGGGGTGGCGGATAAGGAGTTTGAGAAGGTGGGTCAAAGGGAAAGAGTTGCTTTGCTTTATGTCTACGTACAGTACGTTTTGTACAGTACTCGCACATTATGCGTACCTACTGTGCAGTATGTGTACATTATAGGTGCGTAGAGTAGGCACTCTGTGTACTTGGCGTACTTTACGTACGGTACGTAGCTTACTTTACGTAGCGCTTTTTGTTGTGTCGATTGACGCGTCTTTGTGCTTTTGTAGTATAAGTTCGCGTTGATCAGCGGTGCCAAGTTACAGTATTTCGAGCTCGAGAATTGCACGATTAATCTTAACGATCTCGTGCACACGCAGCAGCTGCCGTTTGGTACGTTTTTGCGAGGGATTACGTGCGATGGCAACGTACTGTACGTACGCAGTGGAGATTTGTCTGTAACATTCTCTGAATGTACTGTCATACACTTTGTGTCCGTCCGTATGTGTGTAGCGCTTACGACACGTCCGTGGCTCGGTCTCGACCACATCAACAAGGGCACACGGCGTACGGCCGGTCCGGCGGAGAAAGCGATCGTTATTCATAATTGAGAGAAATAACGCTCGAGTGCGGCAACAAACGGCCAAGAAACAACTCTGCATGAGTGATCCTCGTGATGACTTGCCGCGAACGGCCCGCCGAGCGGGCAGTTTGAGCTGTGATTCTAGCCGTGTTAAGTGTATATACTGTACTGTAAGGTGTCTGCAAGTCTTGTTGACCTGACTGCTGCTTTGTTTTGGAAAACTAGTTTACTCTCATCTACGTTCTACGTCGGATGCTGTTGTGCCTGTCTGCATGTACTTTATGTAGGTGTGAACTTATTTTTCTGCTGCTGCGCACAATGTTCGGTTGGACAGGCGAGTTTGTTCGATTGTCACCTGTGCAGCGATGTGCGCATGGTAACGAAGGTGGGGGTGCGTTTTCTCGCTTTGGCTGGGTGAGCGAGAGAAGTCGATAAATGGAGGAAAAATCGATTAAATCAAGAAAAATCGATGAGTCAATTTTTTGGTGTTAAATTAAGACGATGAGAAACAGGGACGTTTTTTCATTCAGAGCGTCAATTTTTGCTGAAAACCGTCTTGAAATGGCACACAAACCACCCCATGCACTTTATTAAGCAAGTCACGTGACCTGCCATCTGTCTCATTGTGCGACACGCGTTGCCCACTGTTTTACAGTTTACTCGTCGCTTCTCACGATGTGTGTTATTTTATCTCGTGTATGGTTCTTGTCGAGTTGACGTTTTGTACCGCTCTCTCCCCTATGCGTAACTAGTATCCGTGTACAGATTGAAACTGTTGCTAGCTTTGGTGACATGCTCGCTCATCTTTTTAATGATAGTTGTGCACTGGCAAAAGCAGTCGGGCACTCTTGCATGAGTTGTCGATAGGGAAGCTATTTTGGGAAGCTTGAGAATTTGTTCGTCGCTCTGTATGTGCAGCAGTGTAATGGCTTTCGCGAATAAAATGCCATTTGTTGAATCAGTATTGCGAACTTCGATAGAAACGAGGGGATGTGCTACTTGGCACGTTCGTACTAACTGGTTGGACCCGAGGAATCACTGACGGGTGTGTGGCATTTTGACCCTGGGAAACCGGTTCGAGGCAAGTTTTGACCCAGCTGACCGCTTCCACGCCCAACGCTATTTCTATTCCGATATGGAATTCTTGATCAAAGTGAGGAATGGCGAACAGTTTGCGAATGTCAAAGCGAGGGTACAGAAAATGATTGGGGTGGCGGA
>JAQGBB010001294.1:0-13956 GCA_034691745.1 Prismatolaimus dolichurus
GGCACGTTTCGAAGTACGTCGCGAACCCGTCGATCACTTCGACCCGCGCAGGCGCCGTCGTTGAGCAACGCGAGCATAACATCCTTCGTGTGAATCGCGCCGTTCAGGTAGTTCGCATCCGGCGACGAACCATTGAGAGGTTGTGCCTCCTCGTCGATAGATATTTTCGGATTCTGCCTCACGATTATCGATCGAACATCGCCGCGTTCGTCTATCTCTGCGTAGTCCTCAATCTGAATTGGGGTCAAAAACGCGAGATCATCGTTCACGTAGATATAGTGGTCGGCCAGACCGGCGATATGATGAAGGTTAGCTTCGATCGCGAGTGAGTTGAAGGTCGGAAGATCAGACGAATTATAAAAGATGTCGCGATGGAAGACGATTTGAAGGTGTGAAGTGTCGTTCCGAAGCCAGTAAGGAATCTGTGATTCGAACGCGACGACGAGGAAGATTCTCCGGAAGAAGTTCTCGCCGTAGGCGTCGACTGATCGAAGAAGGAAGCGAAGATCATCGTGATCGTGAAAACGGCTTTCACTCGCGGCGAACGGGAGGAGATTGCCGTCTTTCGTCGCGCGACGGAGTTCGTCGAGAAAGGCGCGTCGCCAAAGTCTATCGCTGCCGTTAACGTAGGTGATAACGAGGTCAACCTCGAATGGAAGTGGGGGCTGGCGGACTTCGAACTGCGATGCTGGCGATGTTCTCTTGTACAGAACGACGTAGACGGCCATTGTGAAAAGGAGTGGGATAAGGAGTAATTTTCGACGTATTCGAGACATCTCCAGCTTTAGCTGCTAGTTATTAGCTCACACGTGATGAAATTTCCCATAGCCTGTGAAAAAAGAACCGGGATATTTTTTCTCGTCGCAAATTTTCTTTAACTTCATCATTTAGCTTAGCTTTATAGCTGAAGCTTAGGCTTAGGCAATGCTTAGGCTTGGATCTAGGCTTAATCGCAGTGGCAAAAAGAAATAAATTTGCGACAGAAAAAAATAATCGTCCAAAAAGAACGGCAAGTTCACATATGACATGACGTCATAAAATTTATTGCGCTGTTCCCGAACGATTACGAGAAGAAGATCACTTGCCCAGGTACTAAGCCATTTTTGAGTGTTTTTCACTTGCGCTTGGAATTAGAAATGCATCTGGTGCTGGGTTTACGTAAAGGAGAGTGCAAACAACTCGAAAAATCTGCTTCGCTTGCGCGACTCCGCCGGCGGCACTCTATAAGCAGACTGCATTTTTCCAGCGCGATGTCGAAGTGTTCTCGCAAACAAGTCGGAAGTACCAATCCTCGAGGACCACTGACGCTAGTACGCCAGCGGGCCTGAGCATATGACAAAACAAGTAGAACACACCCACTAAATTGCAGCCATATCCGTCACGGTGTTCTCGAATTATAACCAAAGTTTCTGCCAGTTGGCCTGAAACCATCGATGCCAATGTGTTTTAAGCCGCACCATCCTACAAACATACCCACCAAATTTCAGCCAAATTCACCCAGCCAAACCGCAGTAATGCGCAAAACGCTCTGTCTTAGCCTTGAAGTGGACCTTCTAGATCGTGTAGTTCGGCTTGTAGTAGGTCCTGTAGGCCCCTCTAAAAATTCGCTTGAGCCCTTGTCCCAACGTACCCATGTTAAAAATTTGGGCCCGCTAGCTTGCTTCTTGCAAGCGCAAACTGAGTCATAGACGGACAGACGGACGCGGCCCGTTGCATAAGGGCAACTGACTTAGTCAGTGGCCCTAAAAGTACGTGGTAGCAAGAAAAAGTCAAAGCTTGCATAGCGCAACAGAAAATGGCGCGTGCAGCCGCTGTGGATCACATAGTATACGCACAGATCCATGCAAGATTTACAGCGATGTGATCACTGCTAAAACCGTTGGGCTGGAACTCGCAGGTTTAACTGCGAATAGTTCACCTGAAAATTTCCGGATAAAACTAATCAGTTGGTTTTAAGTTCTTTCACTAAACTTACGAAATGAAGGCGAAAAGCTGCCAACTCATCGCACTCGTTTTAAAATTTTAGACGCCAAGTGAATCCTTTTAGATACATGTCAGAAACTGGGTTTACGGAACGAATCGAGACTCGCCGGATTTTACGTAACACGCAAGCCGCGACAATTACGCCATCGAGGCACGAAAATTTTATTTGTTCAAGTGGCAAGTGGAAGAAAAAATGAGTGAAAATCGGTCGAAAGCCGAGAGCTTGTGTAATCGAATTTTGCCGCTCAGCTAGCCGGCGCACGAACTTTTGCAATATGTTTTCCTAGATATAAAAACGCGTTCGGCAGCAGCCACTGCTTCTGCTCTGACAAAGTGATTCAATGGTGTCCTGGCGACAAAGCTCACATCAATTTGAGACGAGATCAAAAATTACGAATGAAAGTTCATGCCTTGAGTTTAGATAAATTTGTAGTTTCAGTTTTTCGTAATGTAGCTCATGTTGCATTGATAATAAATTGGCAAAAAATTATTTCTTCAGCTTTACAGAGTGAAAATGTTACCGGTATTACTGAAAATCATGCATTTCTAGAAACGCCTGAAGTTCTGGCAGGCATTGTCGGAAGTACGTCGCCAAAAATACTATTTTTCGTTATCTTCCGACATGGATATCAGCTTGATACATAAAGTTGATAGCAGATGTTAATGAAGCAGAATTAAGCTTATACTCACCGTTAAAGGATATCGATTGAAAGCCAAAAAAATTCATGTCTGAATACATTTTTTCCGGCAATGCCTGCAAAAACCTCAGGCGTTTTTAGAAATGCCTGGTTTTCAGTAATTCCGGTAACAAAAACATTATTTTTAACCGAGACACATTACCGTACTTTCCCGCTTATATGCTCTATTTGGAAGGGGCTATAAGTGGCAGGGGAGGCACTATTTAGAAAATCATTTATTTGATCGGTCCTGCTGGTCAACGTATAGGCATAAACTTATTTAAAAAGGTAAGTAGGTCTGGAAACTTGGAAATCACCTTGCGAAAGCAATAGTGGGTTCACAGCCTCATATGATTACTCATTTTGCTCGCCAGTGCATGGCGAGTGCATTACTGCTAACACTGATGCTGATGACTGTAGGGAGTGTAGAAAAAGTTCGAATCTATGGCGCAGTTGTTCTGCTGTCCGGGAATCACATTGGTGAAGTCAATCTGGAATAGCTACAACCCTTAGCTCATCATCATATATGGCGTGACGATCTTTTGAACAGTCGTTATCTCAGACTAGTATTTTCCGCGAAGCAATCGCGATAACTGGGTTACGGTAATGATTGGAGTGAAACATCCTATTCTGAGATAACGGCTGTTCGCAAGGTCGTCACGCCAAGATTCCCAGAAAGCATTTTTTACCCGGAACTTCAATTTTCTGTCCCTTAAATCCGAAGATCAGAATTTTCTGGCTTTCTGGATATCAGTGGACCCCGGACCTGTCACGTAGCTTTCTAAAATCCTTTGGCAAAATTTGTCATTTGTGGACATTAAAAAACATTTAAAATTCTTTTGGTAAACTGCTTAAAATTTTGATCTTCACTTGCAAAGTTTTTTAAAAATTCGCCTTTTGACGAAGACCACAAGATACGATTTTTAGCTAATTGATTCGCGATTCATCCACTTCTACGGTACGCATAATTAGCTGGATGATTGATCGCTGCACTCAAAGGCGAAACTTCCATTTGGACTTTTCCAAAGTGGTAAGAATTTTCTTGCTTTTTTGCTGAGATAGAAAAACACAATACCAATTTGTCCAGCCACTGCGCTCTAGCCACACGCTACACACTACACGAATATTCACGTGCATCGCCTTGACTGAGTATATATATATGAGTTCGCCTCACAACATCACCAAATCGTCGATCATTCTTTTATCTGCCGCCACCTCGCGATTTTATACAGTCCACTTTACATGACTGAGGACAGAATCTAGAAATGAGAACCAAAAGCATTTAACTTAACTGCACTGCCACAGCGCCGCGCCACTGCCTTCAACAACACACAAACAAAAGCTCGTCAAAACGTAAATTTTAGGCAAGTTCGAAAGGCATAAAATAATTCAGGCAATAGCATCGCAATTTTTGATGTTCTTTCAAACTGCTGTTGTTCTATTTTTCTCTTCTGTTCCAAAACCTCACAATCACGCGTTTCGTTATAAATCCTTTTAGGACTTTAAAAATAATAGTCGCAATTGAAATATATACTAATTTAAATACGTACTAGACGAGTAAATCGGCGAAGCCGAAAAAAGCATCTTCTGGATCGAATAAATTCACTAGCTACGGGGTTATCGATGAAGAAATCTGTGAAAGAATCGGAGAAATCTATAGAGAGTCTCTGGGGACCCATGAAGATTCGCCGAGAATCCGGGGGGAATCCGTGAAGAATCTTGAACAGCCAGTTAGCTTTCTTTCTTTCGCATGCTCCAGAAGATGCAAAAACATGCTGACATCCATGAACGTTTGTGGTTATCAACTCATCAGACTCACGCTTCATCAGTGGCTTACTGAATCATGTAGGTCGGGTTACTGTAGCAGCTGTAACGCCAGTTTAAGCAAGTAGTCCAGCGTCCACTCTCGTCAACTCTCTTGTCGGAACAGTCTAAAATGGCAAAACCCAACGATGTTTCCACATACAAGTTAAGACGCCACGATCAAAATAGTGACAGAGCGAATCGAGCACTGCAAAGGTAAGCTCAGTAATTTCAATATCTGAGCTTGGCGAGCTAAAAACTGCGCAAAAAAACTCAAAAATTTGAATGTTTTGCGTACATCTACTGCCAGCAGGTACTTCTTTCATAATTCCTTAATTCATTAATAACCTTTGTACCTTGTTTGCTGTCCCATGGGAGAACGTATGCCACCGTATTCGGATTGCATCCAGTACACGACGCGGCACAGTATGGTAGCATATAGTCGGGGTTTGCCTTGCACTCCCCTCGAGCGAACCATTCGGGACACTTGAGGTTCGTGTTCACAAGAGATACGCATTTTCTGTTGAAAAAGCGGACGCCTGCGGCTGGCTGCATGATAGCACTTCCTGGAAAAAACCCGACTTGTGTCCCGATGTTGTGATAGAAATGAGGAAATTTAGAACTCATTACCGTTGACGCCTGCGGCTGACTGCATGATAGCACTTCCTGGAAAAAACCGACTTGTGTCCCTATGTTGTGCTAGAAATGAGAAATTTTAGAACTCATTACCGTTGACGCCTGGCGGTGCAGCAGCAGGCGCTACTACGTTCGATTTCGCTCCGGGTGCTCCGACATTGCTCGCTACCGTCGGCGCGGCACTCCGCCAGTTCCACTGAGCAGAGACCACCAGGACCAATGAGAGAAAAGCGAACAAAAATACCATTTTTCTCGAGAAAAGTAAAAAAAACTGGACGAATTTCTGTGCAAATCGCGCCTTTATTCGAATGAATCTGCAGAGTGCAGTTTGCACAGTCCGGAATCGAGTTCAGATACTATCACGACTCTCTAGCTTCTGATTCAAGTTTTTCACTTGCGAAGAGACTTCAAGACCGTTAATCAGTTTGCGTTAGTCACCACCCGGTAAGTTTATGAACGAACTTAAATGTTTTTACTGTACGGAGAAAGTGCATCAGTTTCAAAACAGTTCAAGACTAGATTAAGAACTATACCTAAAGACGTAAATTATCACCCGTGGAACAGTCATGTCTGTTGTGCTGCAACACTGCCATGTGAAAGCGCGATGCCTTCAATGTCGCTCATCTTTGAGGACTGTGCAAACAAAACCGGACAAACATGCATTGCCGTGAATGGACAGTGTCGACTATTCGTGAATGGTAAACAACTGGCGCGAGAAACCCAAAATTGTCAAAATATGTTAAATCGACAATTCTTGTTCAGTGGAGCACATGCACACTGCGGCCATTTTGCGCTGTATAGGTTGACTTCTCAAACTGCCATTAGAAAACTTAGAATAGATCAATAATTAGCATATGCTATAGTTGAACTTTGCGCACATTTTTGGCAGCTATTCACATGGGTTTCACATGAGCGCACTACCCGTGTATGGGCCCCTTCGACATTCGCGAGACGTTCGTCTTCCATTTAGGGACCATCCATTATTTACGTAAAGCGGTAGGGAGAGGGGTCCGGCCGACCGTAACATCGTGTGTGAAAGATAGCCTATCTCTTACATGTAAAGATGGTAACGGGTTTTGCCCCGAAAAATAAAATCGTTTTATCGTTTTTTATTTTGTTGTTTTTTTCTACAAAACAACTACGACCAGCTATTTTTTTCTGACGCTGGATGATGATAGCTGAATTTCAGCTTTCAGCAAGTCAAGATAACCTGGAATAAATGTTTGAGAAATTGACTGTCGAGGAATTGACGCGTCGAAGAACTGCCGTCGAGGAATTGACGTGCTTCCCCATTTTAACCACAGGCTATTTCTTTATGTCGTGCACGCTGTCTTTCTTATTGAGTGCAGCGTCAACGCGTGTTAGTTTTGTAGCGCATCGTTCGGATTGTCTTTGTTTGACGTATTTTAGTTATCACGTTTTCAATCCCCGTGATTCGGCAAGATTATCCGAGATAGCGAATGGCCCTCTAGCGTCAAACGACATCCGATTTGCCTCATTCGTTCACGTAGGCACTCGAAGAGTTTTTTTTCCTCGTCTCAGCTTGTAGTATCAGCAATCCATCCCACAAAGCTCTTCAGAAACACGGTTTGTCCAAACGACTTCTGCCTAGCCCCACAACCGCACCAAAAAATGAATTCAACAAACGGCACTACAACTGAAAGCAGCGTCCTGCCGCTCTCCGTCGGCTTCAGCGTACTCGTCTCCGTGAGCTACTTTGGCCTCTTCTTCTCCGCTCTTGTCCTCTACATCCTCGTTTTCATCGGCATGTCGAAGAATCGAAATGACTTCGCCTCGCCCTACTACGCGTACATCACGAGTCTCGCGATCAGCGAGTTCATCAGCGCCTTCTACTTCGGCCTCTTCGGCGCTCTCTGCAGCGCGCTCACCTACTGCCCGGTGTCGCACTTCGCGAATACCGTAATCACCGGCATTGCGACCATCGGATGGCCGGTCGAGGTCGCAACCGATATGGCCATCGCGTTTGATCGCTTCATCGCCGTCTGCTTCTTCTCGCGCTACTCGACGCTCTTCAGTGGAAAGCTGCCGGTTGTCATCATTGTGGCGACATGGATCTATGCTCTCGTCTACTCGTGGCCGTCCTACACACTCGTCGTCGCGATGTACTACGATCCGAGCTTCGTTACGATGAACTCAGATTCCGACTTTGCCCAAACGGTTGGCTTTGCGCAGTTGTGCGGCGACATCACCATGCTTGCAGTGTCGACGTTTTGCTATTCGTGCGCGTTCGCGTCGATGTGGCGTCGTCGAAGGGAGAATCTCACCGGGAACGACGCGACGCTGCTGCGGCTTCAACGTGCGCTTGTCGTACAGGTGTGAGGGAGAAATGTTTTTGAGATTTTGTTTATATTCTCAGTGATTCTAGTCTTTAGGTGCATTTTAAACAATAGATTTTTTTTAACATTCGCATAGCACGAAACTAGCTTGATTCATGAATAGCTGTTTTCTGACAGTTGGATTTTTATTTAAATTTTATGTAATTAGCAACAATAATTTATGTCTTTTTGAATTTTAGCAACTTTAATATTTATTTTTTGCATTTTCTTTTAATTTTAATAATTTTTTCAGTGTCCACTGCTTTCGTTGATTTTTCGTCGCGTGAGCTTTTGATGTCATTCGTGTCATAATTACCGTATTGTCCCATTTTTAGTCCCCCCACTTAATACTGCCCCTGGGGGCAGAAGTAGCAAGGGGACAGAATTTGGGGAATATTTTTGTTCAAAAATTGCAAAAATCAGCTATGCTGCGATGGCTATAAGTGAAAAAGTACTGTACATCTGCGCAGGGATTTGCCCACTTTCTCATGGTGGCGCTTAACGACATCCTCTACAACGTCTACAACAGCAACAGCGTCATCGGTTCGTGGGTCGACAACATCGTGTTCATGGTGATCCCTCTGAACAACGTCGTTCTTCTGTTGATCTTCAACAGTGCAGTGCGCGGAAAAGTCCGCGATCTCTTTCGCCCTCAGCGGTATCAGGATCCAGTGCAGCATTTCCATGCGCCACGTACGGCACAGCTAACCTCTTTGAGTGTTCAGCGGCAGGCACCTCGACGCTCTAACGCAGTAACAGCGTTCTGATTCTTCGATTTTTCGACGTCACGATCTGAACGAACAGTAAGAACACTGCTGTGCAAATGCTCACAGTGCTGTCTATCCTTGACTATTAATTTGCACTTTACGTGCTAATTTTACTTTAACGAGTAAAGTTTGTCGTCTACTTTCTTTTCGAGTTAGCTACTTGGTTGACAGGTGTATATTCGAGAAGCTGAAATAACTTCCTCCTGTGCGCCCTTTTTGCCCTAAGGCGGTGAAAATAAGGATTTTGTCCTTCCCTTTTTGCGTGACTTAGTGATTGTGGTTTGCAAACGTGAAATATAAAAGCTAAAAGCTAATTAATGGACTTATTTTTAGCTCGCCAGAAAAGCACTTCTATACAAAGCGCCTGCCTGATCAACGTGCGCTATAAAATTCAGCGTATGCTGACAGGAAGCGGTTTCTATAGCGCAAGCATCGTTCATGAATACAGACGTGTACAACCGCTAGTAGGTATATCAGCTGATGTTGCAGAGATCAGCTGACACTTGGCACTTTACCAAGTAGTCTTGTGTGTCTCACTGAGGCAACGTTGTTTCTTACGATGGGCAAGTTGCTCACACCGTCACCGTCCGCTGAGTTTGGTAGCTGGGCGTTAAGGGGAAAAGAAAGAGGGTCATGGGGGAATAGGGCTTCGCATTTCTTTCAGCATGACACTCCATGCACAGCATGACACCCAAATATGGACAACTTTTAGCAAACAAAATTTTAACCCATTCCGCGGATCCCTTGCCGCGGTTACCTCGTCCCTTATCAAGTCACCTCTTAGTGATGTCCGGGCAAGAAAGCTCTGAGCAGTGTTGAGATTTCTGAAAAATGTGCTCGTGGCACAGTCGATTTTTTTATTTCCAAAAATTTTGCAAATCATTTTTTCTATTTGATGGGATGCTGTTTGCAAATGTGTAAATGGGACTACAGATCGGCACGTTCGACTTGTTGTCAAGGTTGACCAATTTCTCAAACGCAACCAAGAATTTACAACCTCAGTCGTCAATAATGGTTTTTTGATAAACATCCGGCTGAACTAGCTCATGAAAAAGACACGTTTCGACTTCTTCAAAAGCCGTTTGATCTCCAACAGCAGTTAGGACAATTTCTTCGCTATCGAACAAATGCGGCCAGTTTCCACGACGCAATCAATTCACTCGCCGTGCGATCCTCAATCACCCCGAAGGAGCGATCTAGATTTTCGCCGATGTTCATCTTTCTCCGTCGACAACAATGGGAGTCGCAAACGCAACGGAAGGGCACCCTCAATTTTCTCATGACTGTCATTACGTGCACATCGCCGCACAAAACAGGAGTCACGTGAAAAATATCGAGTTTTTATCCCTCGGTCTGCAGCGAAGCTTGGAGAATGCTGAAATACGCGTCGCCACGCGTATTTCCGCCGGGAGAATCGTCAAAACTCGCTGTCGTTCAAATCGTCGACGACAACGTCAACAACGGGAGGATGCACGAAATTCAGCTCCAAAAACCGATCCCACCCGCACCGCAACAAGCCAACTACATGGATGTGATGAAGCACCATGGGCTCTTCAAGGCAGCGAATCTACTCTATCTTGCGAACTCCATCATCTATATGTACATCGTTGGGCTCTTCCGGAATTGCGAATTCTTCTCACAGTCGTCCTTCGGGCCCTACAGCGATCAGCAAGCGACCTATCGGAATCAGCATACGGCGATCACGGCGGCGGCATTGGCGTTCAATCTGGCGCTTGTTGCGTTCTTCATTGTCGCGTCGATTCCGCTTCTGCTGAAGTATCGAGCGAATTTCGTTCATGTTGTCCTCGCGACGTGTGCCTTTGGACTCGCTGTGGCGACGCTAGCGTTGTATGTCGATCGGAGGCCGCAGTTCGTGTGTGGACAGGAAAATGATCGTATGGCGCCAGCTATTGTTGGAGGTATTTGCTCGTTTTTTAACATTTTTAATTGGAAATGTTATATTTTTTGCTGTAAAATGTTTGAAGCGTTTGCAAAATTAATTGATTTTTCTTAATTTTACGTTTCAAATTTTGTGATTTTAGATTTACAATATTTGGAATATTCTTTAATTTTAATAATAATGATAATAATTTAATATTTTTTATTATTGATGATAATCGTTTAATATTTTTATTTTAATACTTATTTTTAAAAAATTTCATTTTTATTGAAAAATTAATAATAATTTTCGAATTTCTTCATTTTTAGTCGGAAGTTCAATCGTTGCACTCCTGCTCGCAGCGATCGATACCTACGTCGTGCGTCAGGCGATGCCGCCAGCTTTGCTCGCCTACATGCGTCACGAGGGCGTCTTCGGAAGCAGCCCAGGTCCACTAACGGACGCTTCCGACGGCGGCCGTCACTCAGCTGCATTCGAAGCGAGCATTACCTATCGAGTCGAGAAGCTCGAACGAGAGCTGGACTATCTCAAGAGCGAGTTCGGCAACGTGCTCGCGAGAGCACCACATCTTCCGAAACACGAACCAGGTCCGCTGCATATCACCGTTGCTCCGACCTCGTCAGACAGCAGGGCGTGAAAACGAGAGATCTTGACTTGTACATGAACTTTGAGCTTGACCGCATGTACCTGGCACACGAGTTTACGTAGTTGTGGCAATACATATGAGCATGTAGTGGCGAGGCATTCGATCACCGAGTGGAGTAGACAAAGACGTCGGTGTGAAACAATGTCTGGTGTAAGAATTTGAGGAATATCTCAATATCTCCAGCACTTTTGGACTTTCTCGCAGTGTTTTAATTTGTAATCTGGTCAATTTGATAAACAAGTAATTGCAAAGTGTTTGGCAGCAGCGACGCGATCTCATGTGCGGTAAGCGATATCGAATATAAAATCCCTTGGAAAAAAAATTTCGAACCTAATTGCATACGAAAAGCTTCGAGGACGCAATGTGGAGACAAATGAATCGAAGTTCGAATCCGCACAAATCTCGTCGAACTGAGCCGTTTCAATTCGGTTTAATTTCGATTCAACTGGTTCCATTTAATTTGATATCACTTTTCTGCGAACCAAAAATTTACGGATTTTTACCGAATTTCCGCGCATTAGTTTATGGTTCCCAAACTTTACTTATACCGCAGGATTAAAGTGACTAATTCGATTCAGTTCCGAGTCGATTCGATTGGATTAGACTTTTAGACTTCTCTGATTTTTAGCTTGATTCGCAAAGCTTTATTTTTTATCGCTGTTAATATACTACACTACGAGACTACAGACTCAAAATTCTGGTCAGAAAGCCCATTATTTCGATCCAGCTGGTTTAATTCAAAGTCAAAGTGAAGTAGACAGCTGAGAAAGCAAAGCAAAATAGATTCGATCCAAGTGTCGAGCCTTCGTTAATAAATTAAAAAAGAGTCATCATGAAATTTCTTACAAGGTCAGTCACAAGGAAATGTCCTCAAAATAGCGTGAATATTAAATATTTATATCATGCTCGGAAACTGTACACACATAAATGCACGTTCTGTTGACACATTTGCTTCAAAGCAAAAAATCTTCCAACGCATAAGCGTTGTGGGATAAAAACGACAGTAGCGGAAAAACAATACTCTGCATCACAAGCAGCCGAGGAAGAATATTTTAGTCAAGGAAATAAACAAGAAGTAATTAATTTCACCATGAATTAATAACGTGTCGGTACAAGCAGATTTTGTTCGCAAGACAAGGGCGGGAAAATCGTCCTTAGTTCTGGTGCTCAGTAAAGTACGAGCTGAAAACCAAAGTTGCCGGTCACACTCGCCCTTCGGCCTCCAGCAGCAACGTTGTTCGCGAATGATGCATCGTCGCTGACGTTGCCCAGATCCAACGATAAATGGCGTTTATTCTTATTCCTTGGCGGACCGGCGTCGTTTTGAACGAGATTCGCTGCAGCGCCAGAAACTGTACGCCAAGCTCGCGTATAAAGACTAGTTCATGCTTGACCGGCCCGTGGTTAACGTATTTCACGACCCCAATAAAAATTATCTTGAAAATAAAAAATTAATTTAATACAGATATAACATGGTAAAAATATTACATCAAATAATAACTATATAAAAATAAAATTATAAATAATATAAAATAAATAAAAATAAAAACAATATATAAATATGTAAATGTATAAATATATAAGAATTAAAAATATTTAAAAAATAAAGTAATAAAAATATTATACCAAAAATATTTTATTATATTTAATTAATGTTTAATTTTTTTTTATTTAATATGCTAAAACAAAAATACACTTGTAAAGACAAAAATTTAATTAAATTAAAAATATGTTTTCAACCATATATTTTCGATTGTTTCCTTCATGTCAGGAATTCTTTTCAGCGACTTTTGCCCCCTACCCAAGCGATTCATCGTTTTTAACTCTTGAATCGCACTCTTCTGCTCGTCATCAACTGACTCCGAGGAGCTTTGAGCTTCCTTTGACGTCATCTCTTGCTGCGGTGGCGAGTCCTGACAAACTCCATTTTTTGCGGGTGACGTCAATCCTGAGCTGTCGACATGATCATCCTTCGACGGAGAACGATTGTCGTTCGCGTCCATTCGTTAATAGGAAAAGTCCCAGTGAAAAATGCCACGTCTTAAACAATTTTCAAAAGTTTGCAAATAAACTCAAACCAGTAATGAGGCGGCAAAGTGCAAAAGGGGTCGCCGACGATTGATATGTCGAGGGGGAAAACGTGCTTTGACTGACGCAGTCATCAGCATCATCGCTCAAGTCAACAAACGATCTACTTCGACGAGCAGTTGCGAAAACAGTGCTGCGTGTAGGTTTTGTTTGTGTGCCAAAACGGCACGACGTCGGAGGGGGTAGACAACGAAACGTGAAACGCGCTTCGGTAGACGAACCGTAGTAAACACATTCTGCATTTTCGAACGACGGCGCCATAAACAATAATTTGACGACACCGTTACGACCTTTATTTGAAAAAAATCTAAAAATGTCGTTTTGATGTATGCGTTCGATAGAAATGTATTGACATTTTGAGATTCTGCGTTTGAGTTTTTTGACAGGGTAAAAAACATTTTCTAGACGAGGGAAAAAATAGTAAAATGTACCGTTTGTACCGTAAAAAAATCAAGGACCATGAAACGAAGTGGAAGAAAAAAATTATAAGACGAAATTTTCATGTGAAAAACGACGCAATTTTCTAAAAAAATTAGCATTTTATTTTCACACAAAAATTTGCACGACAACATTGGGGCATTTTAGTTAGTAAACCGTTTTGTAGTTCGCCGCGCCGGCCAGATTTCCAGACCGCAATACCTGCAAAGCACTTGCACGTGCTTGTGCTAACGACTTGTCCGTAAACACAAATATTTTCGCCATTTTCCTCACTTTTTTCGCGTGTACCCCACAAAAAAATCTCGCGTATACCTTGATAAGGAGAAAGCTGCAAATAGACTGTTTCTCGCTGCACGTTTCCCGACACAAACAGATTACCGACGCAACGGGCGAGCAAGCAACACGCGACAAACGGGGGTGGAATTAATTCGACGTTCCGACATTTTGTTCGTTGCTTCACACGCATCTCGCGTTCCCTTTACGGCATGTGACAAGTGCTCGCCGTGCCTTTGACAATTATTCTCCATCCTGTGAGCAAGGTACTCGGGCGCGCAGCACTCTGCGGTCCTTCACGTAAGCAAACAATTTTTTCATTTTGGTAATTAAAATAATAATTTGGCTAACCGCCAATGATCAGCAGCGCTATAGGGGACCGTGCACAGCTGACGTCAGCTCCTGGGGA
>JAQGBB010001295.1:0-13955 GCA_034691745.1 Prismatolaimus dolichurus
TATACTGAGGTGAGTAGAACGTTTGCAGATAGCAGGCTTATGGTGGGATTGCAGTTGTTGGGCAGGAATGGGCGTGAGCTGGCACTTAGTAAACGCATGCGTACAAGTACGCGGATAAAATTGTGCAATCAAGTGTACGATACGAAGAGCAACGTGATTGATGTGCCGGGCCTGGGGAACGTTTCTAATGTGTGTACTTGGTGACAGACTTGACTTTTTGAACCTGAACAAAGGTGGACGACAGGGACGTCGACGCGAGATTCGTTTTTTTTTCACAACTTTTTACTGCCTCTGGCATCAACAGCAGAAAGTTTGGACAAAAGTCTGAAAAAACTTTGTTGGGCGGTGTCCAGGTTTGGCCAACCTGGACACCTGGACAAGTGTCATGTCCATGTCCAGGTTGTCCACCTTTTGTCCAAGTCCGCCCATCCCTAGATGTAGTTATGCGCAAAAGTTGCAATTTTTGCATTCTGTCTAGCGCGCAGCACGTAAGCTGAGCAGTCACTGTGAAAGGATTTCCCGGATCCCCCCAATCCCTCCCCAGATCCCCCAAAAATATCATTTTGCGCTTGACGAGATAAGTGGACTGGCAGTGTTCGGGAAGTGTTCCAAAGAACGTTGGCGTTCCATAACATGTTCTAGAACATGTTCCAGGGTACTTTTGCGCAAAAATTTTCAGAGATGGATATGTTTGAAAAAATCGATAAAAAATCGAAAAACGTGCACGTTTTTTACAAACCAGTTTTGCTGAAAGATAGAATGCGCTTTTTCGGCTTCGCCCATTTACTTGTGTGTCAATTTCCTTCGGTTCTTTGTGTAAGAATTAGCCATACATTGTATCGTTCCTTGCATACCTCACACTACATTAAAATGAGTATATTTCGCTTTATTCTCACTTGTCGTTCGGCTTGTGCAGTTCTCGATTTTCCGTTTGCGATTTTGTGCCCTGAAACTGCGTTCGGTCACCTTGAAAAAAGTGACCGAGCCAAAAGTGGACGACAATGTCGCCCAGCTGCGAACTGCAGCGAACCTTCAAAGTGGCCTTTGATTGAAGCTCGAAAAAATTCATAAAGTCGAGGTTGGTGCGATGCTTACTGACTCGTTAAAAATTCATTATGTTTACGGAGCTAACGACACCAGAGAAGCGCGTAAGAATACGCTTTCCTTTTAAAGAAAAATCACAAACCAACGCCTCCGTTTGGCGGAATCAATTCTGCTGCCACTGCCATGCCTTTGTAATTTCTATTTGCTTTGCAGCAGATCAATATCTTCTACGCCATTAATACCACTATGGTAGAAGTGGTAAATTTATGTGTAATATTTGGTTGTGCTACGCTAATTAGAGGAACCCGATGCTGCGCGGTTCCCATCACACTAAAATTTTTCTAAAATCAACTGTTTGTCACCTTTTTCAAATGAAAGAGTGACCAACTCGTCACATGTCTTCTCAGCTCCTCAGTCAGTTAGTGTCTATCACGGCCATAATTCTATCACCAATTGACATTTTTGAACCGATTTTTTTCATTCCATTCCAAATTTGCTATAGATGTGCCTTTTTGGGTTCCCAAAGCACAAAAGTGTTCCGTCGAACAGCTATGCTCCAGAACATGTTCCAGGATCGATCGATAATTGATTTGCTTTTGCTTTGTTTTTCCCGTGTTGTGAATTATGCTTTCAAACGAAATGAAACACGCAGAACACGTGCTGCTCTGTTACCGTGCGTTGCGTTTGTTCCAGATCTGGAACACGGGGTGTTCGAGAAGTGTCCCAGGGTGTTCTAAAACTCGTTTTTCACGAGGAACACGTTTTTCAATTTTTTGCCAAAAATAATTTTTTCGACAGAAAAAAACGTTTGCAAAGAAAATATAGTGTTCCAGAAGTGTTCCAGTGTGTTCCGTGTTCCAGAACACATTTTCAAAAAATCAATGTTTGAATTGTTCAAAAAAATGTGCAGGAACAACCTGTAACATTGTGTTCTGGGACAGCATAGAACATTTCCCAAGTTGAACATAGTAATAAAGTGACTTTTTCGGCCTCGCCCTTGTGTAGTTTCTGTTTAAACTACACCCGCTGTGTTTGATACATTCGTTCGCACAATTTCTGGCTCTCGATCAACATTGGAGTGAGCTGCATGCACCACTTGTACAAATGTATTTATATGCAGGGTGAACACGCTTCATGCACTGAAGCAACAAAGTATGGTTCTTGACTCGAAGCTAGTCGAAGCTTACTTTGAGAAATTCTCCACCACAACCGTCGTTCGTGTGTTCAACTTTATGCGCATATCCACGTTCCGAATCGAGCGACTGTTTTGGCTCCTCGTGCTCGTCGGCTTCACCGGCACAACCGCGTGGAGTGTCACGAAAAGCGTGAACATATTCCTGGCCGAGCTGACCGCGAGTCAGGTCTCGTTCGGCTCGAACGCGACGACGGGTCTCTCGTTTCCGGATGCGATCTTGTGCTTGCAACTTCGTTCGGATCAGTTGCAGAAGCTGGCCGACCCAAAACTAGACGACGTCATTGGCCATCTCCGAATGACAGTCGATATCATCGGTGATCTCCGATTGAAGGTCGACCAAATTCACAACAGCGAAGATGAACGCGTCGACTCGCTGACGTCGACACTCCAGGCAAACGTCAGCGATGACACGAAGACGGAGGCGCTTCTCAATTATCACAAATTTGCGAACAAATCGAGCAAAATGATCACCGAAACAGAAGGCACCCTTCTCAGCATGACGAGTGCGATGTTCGTCTATCTGACGAAACTCGAGATGCGGCCAAAGTTGCGTCAGGCAAGCTGGCCGGCGCCCCTTCGCAAACTCCACCAGGCGTTCGTCGAGAAGGGAACCAACTTTAGCCGACTTCTCGACGTCGTCACTGAGATGATCTGCGTCATTCTTCAAGTGCGCGTCGTCACCTGTCATCCGTCGCTTCTCGACGACTCGAACGATTGCACGCCGTACAACTTCTGCAAACACTTTTCCGCGCCTCTTTTCTTCGGCCACGACGGAAAGAAGGAGGCGATCTGCTATCCGCTCTCGTCGAGAAAGGCTGGAAAGCCCGCACCCCTTTCGTTCTTTACTCGGTACGACTACGTCACGATAACGATGCATGCCGAGTCGCTCTACAGCAGTCTCGCTAAGCAAGTTCGCCAGATCACCCTCCATATTGACGGAAATCTGGCCGTCGACGATCCTCCCTTGCTACTCGACTTCAACAAGAAGCATACAACCGAGTTTAGTCTCGAAACAGTGAGCACGTCGGTGAACCTAAGGAGGCGAGGCTGTTTCGATCGGAAGACGCGCATCGGCACAAGCGCAACGTGCCGATCGTGGTGCCGCGTTGAGGCGATCGTCTGGGTTTGCGCGTGCATGCCCCTCACCCGGCAGCTGCTTCCTCAATTCGCGCCCCTGCCAGAAAATCTTCCAAGTTGTGCGATTAAAGCGTTCAACGGAACCGCAAAAGAGGAGGAAAAATGTCGCGTCGCTCTCGCACAGTTTGACAGCTATCCGAACTGTTCACAGCGCTGCTACAATGAAGATTGCGAGCGGTTCTTCTTCGTCTCGACCAAAGTTCATGCCGACTACAGTCCACCACTGCCGCACGCTAATACAGCCATCAATCTGATGTCGACAAAGTTCGTCTACCAGCGAGTAGACGAGTATCTGACCATGGACTCAATCGCCCTGATCGCTTCGCTCGGCGGCAATCTGAGTCTCTACCTCGGCGCGAGCTTTCTCGCGCTCATCCACATCGTCGTCTTCTTCGTCAAATTGCCCTTCGAATGCGTCAGCCACAGAGAAGCCGACAGAGCGCCCGCGTCAAAGGCGGCGATAGTTCCTGTGGCCACGTCTGCTGGAAGTCGTACAGAAAATGGCCGTCTCGAGGCGTTGATCAAGATTTTGGTCGACGATATCTCGCAAATGCGACGACAAATCAGGGCGCTTCAGAACCCTCGAGATGCCGTGGCCAGCCGTGGTTTACCTCGTGAAGCGCCGGTGCTTCGAAGTACTGGAACGCGACTGCCACGCTTCCACATTTTAAACTGAGTACATGTGGGGCAGAATTGACGAAACAAAACCGTAGGGACTGACGCATATGCGAACAGCTATAGCAGCAGGTTTCTACGCGCGACTTGACTGAGTGTAAAGTGAATGCGCACGCACGTTGTCAAGGAGTACAAATCATTATGCACAACAAGTAAATCGGCAAAGCCGAAAAGGCATCCTGCCATGAAGCAATAAACGGCTATTTTGCAGTTTAGGGTTCCCAAATAGTGCACTTTGACCTACCCAACAGAGACGGTGCACTTTGACTCACCCTATATAACTAGTGCACGTCTACCCACCCTATACAACTGTCTTGGGCAGTGCATTTTAGACCATCCTACAAGTACGGTGCAATTTGCCCACTCAACTAGTGCACTTTGACCCACCCTGTAGGCTCAGGCTTAGGGCTTAGGTATTGAGCTTGAACTTTGGGCTTAAACTTAGGGCTTAGGCTTAGGGCTCAGGCTTAGTGCTTAGGCTTATGCCGCCCTAAGCCTAAGCCCTAAACCTAAGGCTTAAGCCTAAGCCCTAAGCTTAAACCCTAAACCTAAGCCCTAAGTCTAAGCCTACAGGGTGGGTCAAAGTGCATTAGTTGAGTGGGCGAATTGCACCGTACTTGTAGGATGGTTTAAAGTGCACTGCCCAAGACAGCTGCATAGGGTGGGTAAAAGCGCACTATTTGGGTGGTTCAAACTGCACCGTGTATGTGGGGTCCGTCAAAGTGCACTGGTTACGTAGGGTGGGTCAAAGTGCACCGTCTCTGTTGGGTGGGTCAAAGTGCACTATTTGGGAACCCAAAACTGCAAAATAACCAAAAAAACAGCACTCGACACGCGATACCGTGTACTAACGTCTCCTGCACGTCCGCCAAAAAAAATACACATAGGCAACTTTTCGATATGTTCTGGAATAGCCTTCGTTCACGTATGGTTATCGCTTCGTCTCTGCTAATATCTAGCTGAAGCATTGTACAGAAACACTTATTTGGCATAGTCTGTTGAACGAACACGTTTCTGAATCCAAAAGCCAGTTGCAACAAACAAATGTGCAAGTGCGCATCAAATACGCAAAGAACTATATACCATAACAACGATACTCACGAAGCAGCAGACATCTATGCATGTGAAATACTAGCGTGCAAAAGCGTTTCCCGCTAATTCACAAAAATAACATCACGTAGCGTGCTGTAATTATAGCTGTATCTAATAGTAAAATACGTTCCGCATACGAGAACGCCGCGACGTATTACAATATGGTCAAGACGACGGGCACATACTGTACAAATTTTGAGTTAAAATTTCACCCTTTTCCCGGGGCTATAATTGCCGGGAGCCGAACACGTGGCCGACTCTTTACAGAAAAAAACCTTCTTGAAAAGCAGTGAAACTTTGTGCTCACTTTTGCGCAACACTTCCCGTGGCAGTCGCAAAACGCTTGCTTGCCCATTGGCTAGTCGTAACCGTTTTGGTGTCAACCCGACTATGGACTGCACGGCGGCAACCGACCGTCAGCAAGCGAACGATCTCCTCGCGAACCTGCGCGTTCAGCGCGATGGTCACAACCGCCGTGTTCAGCGGGATCGCAAGCTGAATCACGTTCGACGCAAAGTAGTTCGCCACATTGGGCGCGCCCCCACCGACGACCCACCAGAGGACCTGGAAGGTGCCCAGGAGCGAAAAACGCAACGACGCCTGAATCAGAAGCTTAATCTCAGGCTTTAAACTACCGTAACCCGCCCCACTGTTCACCGGCGAGAACTTCCTCTTCGCTTGTCGAGCAACGAGCGACCCGATCAAAACGAGGTACTCCGCGGCGCTCAGGACGAGGAGCGGTGTGCACACGAACCACGCTTCCATGTAGTTGTAAAGTGCGGCCGCGTCGTTCCACGTCTCGAAGTCGACAGTCATCTCCTCCAGCACGAACACGACGGGAATGGTCCAGAAGACCAGCGGCGAGACCAAAACGAACGTCGCCATTCACGCGAGAACGCAAGCGACGATCGGCGTTCTTCGTACGCCGAACACGACCTCAAAATATCGAGATGCACTGTAATAGTCGCACACTGACACGCATCGTCTATGCTGCGAAAAAAACGGCGAATCCTAAAACACAGAAAAGTGTAGAACGCAAGTCATAAAGCGAGGCGTCCTCCTGCCCGAAAGTCAGCGTAATGTCTCTGATCATTTCTGGAGTTACGTATGGCTTCTCCTTCTCGCTTGGTACAAGTAAACACTTAGCGAAGCTAATCAAAGCGTCCACTTCACAATTGCAAGCAGCATCTTCGGCGTGTAAAAACCTGCATATTCAGTGGACATCCGCTACGATCGCTAGTATCGGAGCTGGACTTTCGCACTGTAGCAGTAACGAAAGCAAAAACGTGCAAAAAATGACACGGTTGACCGGTAGCGGCTCAACTTTCGCCACGCCCCTTGCGTATGTACAGAAACGCTCAAATGAGTTCAAATAGCCTTTCAGAGTGTTGCTTGCAACACTCTCTGCGATGACGAAAGGGAGCATGCCAGCTAGAGCACCCGTCGCCGTCGATCTGCTGATAGACGCGTTGTAGAGGCGATACCAATCGGAGATATTTAAACGACGCCGCTCAGTCCACAATCTCTCTCTTTCTCTATACTTGCTTATACTGAGCACTGTGCTCTCATAGCAGCTCCTGTCTGCTTACGTCGGGAGACGCCTGTCCTCCATTTCCTCCAGAAACACGAAGAGCGCCTGTCCCTACTCGACCTATAGTACCGCCGCCTGTGCGAAGAAGGTGATCGGGAAGGGTGGGCGGGAGACAACGAGAGCGCGCAGAAAACGGCCTGTCTTTGGTAAGAAACGAAAAAGTGAGAGAAATGTCGTCTCGACTTCCCTCACGCCTCCCAAGCTCCTTCCTCCCCTTGAGCGACACTACGCACAGAAACTGAATTATGTACTACGCTAAGCTACGTACATAATGAGTTTCCGTGCCACGGGTCGAATCAAACTGGAAAATCGTTCACTGGTCACCAAGACAGGAAGCACGGTAAAAAGACAAAGACCACGAGCTAACATCACTAAGGACCACCAAATGTGAAAAACCGCCGACTGGCATCGAGGTTTAACGCGAGGAGATCACCGACAAACCGTTCAGGGTGAAAAATAGAATTTGCCTGGCTGCCAGGTACCAGAGAAAAGCGCCCTTCTTTTATGATGTAACATTCTTTTATTATCCAACCAAAAGAAGCTCGATCCCCGAACAGCATTGGAAAAAAACAGCGCTCGTCCACCGCGGGAGCACCAACGTGCCGATCGCACCGCAGTCCACTAAATGCTGAACACCCCGAATTACGACATGAACGGGTGGACAAAGCCAGCAGCGTCCGCCAGACCAAAAGAAAGCGAACACATCTACACCCGCACAGCCGGGCTCCCACCAACGAGAATAAAAGCGAGGGCACTTTGAATTGCGACTGTTTGCGAAGCAATCAACTATGTGTGCACCGAAGCGAAAGCTAAGCCAATCATAGCAGCTTTTCGAGCTTCCCCAGTCGTCCCAGTCCGACAGTCGGCTCACCTGATCGGCTAAAAGGTTTTCCGATCTGGGGATCCATGCAATCTCAAGCTGCAAACAAAGCGCGAACACCTGAGTCGAAAGCGAGTGTAGCTCTCCGATCTTGCTACCGTAATCGACAACGCTTGTCACACCCTTATTATCGGTGTTCCACTGTACTCGTTTTTCCCTTAGAAGTTTGGGGCCAAAACAACGGAAAGCATATTCGATTGCTTTTAGTTCACGCCACGTCGAGCTCTTGTGGTGTTCGCCTTCAGAAAAAGGTAGATTGCAAACGTAACTTTGGGACCCAATTTTCATGCTAGCGCCCGCTGCGGTAGAGCTTGCATCCGAAAAAACCACACGCTCAGTGCGACCGAAACTTCGAATAGGTAGACTTTCGTGATTAAGTAGAAAAGCCTCCCAGAAATGGAGTTCAGCAATGGAGCCAAAGCTGGGAACAACAGAATCGTCTAAACATTAAACACTCGCGATTTGCGAATGCAAACATTTCGTCATTAGCCGAGCAGTTTTTTCAACCGCCGCCCAGAGGGCAGCCCATTTTCCAGCTATGCAAGAAAGTCTCCGAGCAAACATAATGTTACTACGGATTGTAGACTGCAAAATAGCCAAGATTTTTGCTTGCTTTTCCTGTGGAATATTCAGCTAAAATTGAACTAAATCTAATTCAAAACCAAGAAATAAACGCGCATGCAAACCCAAACCGAACCGCGAACCCGGCTTTGGAAGCGAACCCGAACCATAAATCTTGGAATCGGTGCGAACCCGAACCGAATCGCGAAGCCTTAACTTTTTGATCAAACGAATCAGAACCCAAAAGTAGTTGAAAACGAATTGTCGTGTTGAAAATAAAGTGAGCTGAATTCAACTCATTGCATCGTGAGCTAAGGCCACGCGTCATAAAACATGTGTTTTGTAGAACACTTCAAAACAAATTTTTTGCAATTTGCGAATTTTTCGAAAAACCAACTCCGGGACGAACTATGTGTTTTACAAAACAGTTTAGAACAGTTTTTTATGCACCGTCTCCCGCCGACGGGAGTCTCTGTGGTGAGTCAACGGGCCAATCAGTCGGAAGTCCAATTCGTTAGCTGGCTGATAAAAAAGTAAACTTTGTTTCCTTGAGGTTTGCTAGTCATAGGCGCCAGCGTGAGGAGTGGCTGCTTGCATAGTTTGATTGGAGCGCATAGCTGTATAGCTCGTAGCCATGCTAGCCCAATAGGCGTTAGCTGTTTCATTTTGATCGTTCGCGCTTTTCGAGTTTCGAAAAGTTGTGCTTGATTTTGTCAATGGAGCTGCCAGATATTCCGTCTTCTGCGTATCTTATTGCTTATTGGACGCGAACGGATCAATTCAGACTTATCTCTAGAGGAAGGGTGAAGTCAAAGACATTTGAAGTTGGTTCGGCGGAGCAAAGAAAACATCAGTCTCTGTCTTCCAAGTGCGTCACAAAGAATGTAGAAGTTAAAATTTTTTTCTCCTTACGCCTTTGATGCATGTTGATAAAGCGCACAGCGAGTAAAAAAGCAGGATGCTTGCTGGTAAGACAAAAATTGCTCCTTTATCCCCTCCATTCCCCATTATCTCCACTAGCATCCTGCTCCAAAACAGAAAGTTAGCTGGCTATCTAATAGCTGACGCGCAGGGAATCATGGTGCACTATGTCCAAAGTCAAAATAGTGGAACACTTGGATGTTTCAAAGGTGCCCAGAGTGTTCCATTGCGTACATACGATAGAACATCATGTAGAATGCTTCTACGTTAGTTTGTAACGTCAGGATGCGTTTTGCCTTTGCTCGTTTACTTCTTCGTCTCCGTCAGTTGACACTCTTCACATTTCCACGTGTTTGGTTGTTTTTCGACCTTACCACAAATGCTCGGGCATTCGCATGCATCGAAGTGTATCAGCAGAAAAAAAGTTGGAATATGCGTAGTATTTTTAGCCGTTCAAAACCTTCTGGTAAACACATTTCTCTCATTTGTCATATAATCACGTATAAAAGAAAGGGTCTTTAGGCAATATGTGAGTTACTATAAAATGCTCGGTACAACGTTTCACTTGTTAAACCAGCCACGTTGGGCGCAAAGAGACGAAATCATCCTATCGTGCAGCAGTACAGTACCAAGAGACGTGTCTCCTTTCCTGACCAATATGGGCAGAGCTTGGCCACTCATGAAGTTTTCGGACCGCGAAGTGCAGCCAAATGACCGGAAAAGTGCTGGAGAGAAGACCTACCTCCGACAACTTCTCGACCATTTGAGGAGCCGCTCTTCGCCAGTGCACTGGACCGTCAACTTTCAGCAACCGTTCCCCCTGCTGGCTGATGAATCGGCAGCCGAAGGATCGATAGCGCTCGAACGCGCTGTTGTCAAGCAATCGTTTGGCGTGCTTGTCGACTGGATCCGTATGACCGCCTCGAACGCCGAGACACGAGTGCGTGTTCGTCCACTACGCGGCCGACGAGTGACGCACGAGTCGGCAGTGTGCGGTGAGGCTTGGCGACCGGCGATTTTGTCGACGGTCGAATTCGGCATTTGCGATCGTCGATGAGAAACTTTGAGGTTTACGCTTTTCAAATTGATTTGCGATAAGCGAACGGACGGGCAGAAATTAGGGTGTGCTGCACAGTGCGATTTGGCGCTGGTCCTACTTGCGAGTGCTACGAAGATACCTGGGGCCACAAGTATACGTGTAGACCTACACGTCCTCATTTAGCAAGAGAATCAGAAGGCGTGGGTCGATACCAGTGCCGACGCTGCCATCTTGAAGCCTGGATGGTCAGTTTCGTGAACAGAATCGATTTTTTACGGTGAAATAACGCGAGTTTTCTCGCATTTTGTGGTAGAACGGAGTGGAAAATGGTAGTGGGAATTAGATTATGTAACTTGTGTGCTTCCAGGATCTGTAAATATGCCTCGTTTCACCAGTACTTCTTCGAAGGGTCCATCTATTAACGGTTCGCTCACCACTTGGGGAGCTTCCACAAAAGGGAGGGCTGGAGGACTGGAAATTCATTTTTGCGGACATTGCTTGTGTTTTAACATGTTAGAAGTGTCCAGACAGGTTTCAGAGGAGGGGTCCAAAAATTCTAAAGTTGCCGGACGTCTTTCGTGGAAGCATCCTGCTAGTTTGCACATTCTTGCATCACGCCAGGAGCGCGCAGCGGCCGAGGCTAACTTTTGTCCGAGGGTAGATAGGAAGAATAATTTTTGTTTGACCAATACGGGGCCATCCATTTATGACGTCGCGGATTTAGAGAAGGGGTGGGTCAAGGAAAATATGACGATTCGTGACGAGGGGAAGGGGGTCGTGCCGAAAGTGACGTCACGTAAGAAAAATTTCCATAAAGATAAAAAGTTTCGGCACCAACTCATTTGCCATGGGACATACATTTTGGCTGCCTGCATTTCTTCTGAAGCATATATGCTATCCGTAAAAGTACCGAGATGACCAGGATCAGTAAGTGCTTGCTGACGTAGTTCCTCGTATCCGCCTTATTTTAGTTAGTAATGGAAATCAACGTGAAAAATGCGAATTGGCTGCACGAACATACTAAGGCGAAATTTCGTGTTTTATAAGGCTTAAACTGGGCGATTCGACCCGTAGGCGGGGTAAGGGGTTTGGGAAAAAGTGACGTCACCTGGGAGGGGGGTCCGACGAAATGTGATGTTCCGTGACGGAAGGGGGGAGGGGGGGGGGGGGGTCCAAAAACGCACTTTTTACGCGACGTCATAAATGGATGGCCCCTACGCGTTTAGTTTCCAATCAAAGGTTGAGCAAATTTCTTTCCGCCCCAAAAACGTTTGCGTTTCATTTTTCCCTGTAGTTTCCAATTAAGCACAGTCGTGACACAAAGCAAACTTAAAAGAAGTAATTCGACACTTCCTAATTATTTTTTCCAGAAACAGCAGGCAGAGACGAGGCGTTTCAGCTGTCTTCGTTCTCACCTGTGTGAGTTTTAAAATTGATGACATTTCATTTTGGAAATTACAAAACATGTCCGCATTATGCCGCGTGTTTTTAAATCTCCCAAAATAATTAAAACTTTCTTGATTATTTCAGAAGAAATTTCGGAAAGAACTTCTAAAACTAGGAGTGGCAAGTACAACCACAGCAATTATAAAGAATAGAGTTTGTGGAAACTTGATTTGACTTCGCAGCTTGTCGTGAGCGGCGCCGAGGCAGCCCATGAACTGGGCACAGAAAAAAATTGGTCCAGCATTACACGTGACGAGATGAGACAAGTGCAAGTTGCACTTGAAGGCAGCCTAACACAAGCTAGCTCGCCAAAAATTGAACTGGCTGGCGATCAAACGGTGTCGTCAATCGTGGAGGAGTTTGCCGAAGAAACTGGCGTCTTCGGGCTGAACATCCTCCGAAGCCGGCTCAGCCGCACCGAAGCCAGCTTTTGGATCCTCTGCACGATCTACTTTTCATACCTCACCGTCCGGGATACCGTCAAGGTCACAAATTCGTACCTATGTCAAGACACACTATCGCTCGTCAGTCAGATAACAAATTCAACAATTATCTTCGATCCTGCGCCCACTTTTGCATTTTCGCACGGTCTGGAAAACTTCGATTTCGCGAATCTCCCGAACGAATCAAGCTGACTGGATCAGGCGATCGGCGATTTGATCGGCTTGTTCAAAAATTCCACCGCCGATTCCGTGCCGCCAGGAAGTGTAAATCAAATTCTCTTTCACCTTTTGCTAACAATGCTTCACGACATGGTCTCGAACGAGTTTGCACTTCTCTTTCCCTCGTTGGTTTTCAACACCACGTGGCCGCAAGACTGGGCGTCTGAGTACGCCAAGAGAGATAACTTCCCACTAATTCAAACGTCGATCGTGCGCGTCTACGAACGCCTGCGGGCCGAAAATATCGATTTTCCCACGCTTCTCAAATATATGGCCGCCGAGTACTGCACGCAGCTCGAGCTTTCAGTCGAGGTCTACAACTACGTTAGCCGACATAAATCTAGTACGAGACGTAGTTCACGATGCGCGCCAAAGTATATGGTCGTGTTCGACGACGTCTACATGGGCGTAAGGCTGAGTAGGGTGAAAGAGTTCACCGATCCGGACGACTACGCACTCATTTCGTGGGATGTTCTTTCGTCGCTGAAAACGCAAAGGGTTGACGTCGACTTCAGTGGAACACCGCAGACAATCAACGAGCCTGAAAACGCCTTTTTGTCGCTTGTCTACCGTGGGGACACCGCTGAACGCCTCGTCGCCTCCATCAGCGTTTCGGGGGTGTACGTAAAAGAAGAGCGGAAGCTGTCGCGGCCATGCTCGAAGGAGCTCTCGACCTACGACTGCATGCAAATATGTTACGCGAACGAATTTATGGCGAGTTGCGGGTGTTCTCCGCTTTACTTCGCCACTGCCTACGAGCCGATCGCAGGGATTTCGGTTTGCCCATATTACAATGAGACCAAGGGGGGCGATATGCCTTCATCGCAGGGTTTTATCGATTATTTTCGGGCCTGTTCGAGAATCAATAAGACCGAAGAGTACCGACGCAATAATCGCTGTGATCTGCGATGCCTTCCGCATTGTCGAACGCGAACTTTTATTGCAACCGCGAAGCACGAACCGCGCTTCAATAGCACGCGGCATGAGCTGAAGCTAACAATTCAGTCGTTCACGTTTCCGCTCATCGAAGAACGCCTGTCCATGACGTTTGAGGGCTTTATTTCGCAACTGGGCGGAATTTTGGGCGTCTACATTGGGGCGTCGTTTGCCGCTCTGGTGCACATTCCGATTTTTGTGCTTCGAAAGACGATCGAGCGTTGTCGACGATCTTCGAAGCGAACAGCGCGAATATCTTCGGTTGAGATGTCGAGCACTGCAAACTGCTATCGCTGCGAATGCGAAAAGCGACTGGATAACATGATGGTGCGGATTGATCAACAGTTTGCAGCTATTCACGCCAAAATTGCTGAGATGTCATCAGAGCTTGAACTTGGAAACCTTTCGACTGTTGAGTGACTAGCTGATGTGGTCCAACGTGTCCAGGCTTTATAACATCCAGAACATATGTAGTGTGAACATCCTGGTTTAACTATAGTACATTTTTTGCATCCTGCCTGGAGCCCGAAGGGCGTAAGAAAAAGGAGACTTACTGGTCGTTCTGGGATTATCCCCCCTTATTCCCCACCGTATCCCCCCGTATCCCCCCTTATCCCCCACCTATCCCCCCCGCGGACAAAAGTTAGCGGACGGTATGAGCTGTGCAGGTGTACCATTGGCAAGTTGCCAACTTGCCAGTGGTAGGTGACAGCTTGCCAATGGTACACAAAAGGCATCCCGCGATTTCAAAAATAACGTACGGTAGATGGCAACGT
>JAQGBB010001296.1:0-13923 GCA_034691745.1 Prismatolaimus dolichurus
CCGAATCAAACAGAAAATAAACTCATCGGATTGCTATTTCGACACTATATTAGCTTCTTAGCTTACAGCATGATAACGCGTAGCACAATCATCAAACATTTTATACTGTCAAATGCGCCGTAAGAAACTGCACAGGTTTGCTGAAGATGAAATTGCTATACGCTTGCGTATTTCGATGATAGGGCCAAAAAATTTTATTTGTCACCCAGTGCCTTAAGATGACCGACGACGGCAACAGCCAATCCGCTATGCGCTGAGCACGTGAATGTTAACGAGAACGAAACAAAACTGTCCGTGCCCGTACGCAGCAATTTGTTTGAGCGGAGCTCGAAATAACGCAATCCGAAGAAGGTGAAACAATAGAAACAAGAAAAATTTATTTCGCAAATTTAGCGGCACATGGGTTTGGCTTTTATATGGGAAAGGGGCTAGGTGTAACTTGCAAATAAATGACAAATGCAAATAAAAGAAAACAGAATTAGCTACTTGCAATACATGCAATTTCAGTTTTTAATTAGATAGGCTACGTTTATGTGTTATAACATATGACGGAGGGGGAGGGGGTAAAAAACACACTTTTTACGTGACGTCATAAATGGATGGTCCCCTCACGTAGTCGTCGAATAATTTTCACTTTGTGTTCTGTATTAGTGTGACTGTGCGAGTGTTTGATTAGCTTTGAGGTCGACAGCATGCCAAAAGCTTTTGACATCCGAAAACGAAGCAACGGATGAGAAGGTCGGCGATCTCGAATAAGTTTGCAACGCAGAGTCCAAACCAGAAGTTCGCAACGCCGCCAAGTTGAACTAAAATTCAGCATTCTAGCACGTTATTGCAAAAGAAATTAGATGAGCTCTTGACCATACTCACTGACAAGGCTGAACATCCCGAAGCTGTACGACTGTGTAGTCGTTTCGACGCTGAGGTCCGCCATGTATATGTCAACGGCGATAAAGTTTTCCCTAAAACTTTCTGGCCAAGTTGAAAAACATCCGTTTAAAAAATAACTGCTTGAACTTGAAAGTTACTCGAAAAACGTTGGCGTAATTTCGGCTGACTTTGACAACGTGCGATTGTTATCCTGAGGGTAGCGCTTCGATATCTCGTTTGCCTTCTTCAACTGTTGCAAAGCTCTTTCCTTTATTTTTCCACCGTCATCCAGATCGTCGAGAATACGATCCCAGGCTGCGACTGAGGTCGTAACGACGGCAGGGTACATCACTTGCATGCACTCTTGCTGGCAATCGTCGTCATTTTCAACGCTGTTGTTTTTTGCCTGATCTACTTAGAAAATAACCCGTAATAAACATATGACGTCATTTTAAATGTTGGTCCTTATGTACATTTTTCCCCACATCACGTAATTAATGTGAATTTTTTTAAATTAAATGGATTTTAATTGTTACACGCTTCGCCGGCTGCGATGTGCCGTCATATATTCTTAAATCCCTTGTATTAATCCCTTTGATGTCATTAGGCCTACTGACGCACGTCAGTGTGCCTTAAGTAATCGCAGGTCTCTGTCCGTCCGTCGGTCGATCGGTTCATGTAGCTCTCGAACGAAGAGGGCTAGCGGGTTAATTCTTTTTTTAGATACCCTATGCTCGTTGGGGAGCTACTGCGTATTGGTTTCCCTGGGTCTACTAGTGCCCGAGAACGGCGATCTATAACGTTCACTTACACGTAAAAATAACGTGTATTGCGCATAAGTCCAGACTGCGTAGACGGGTTTTACTGAAAATTTTGCACATGCACTCCCTTCACGTTGTGTTCTTTGTCGTAAATTTTTAGGCCCACTGGAAAGTCACGTGGATGGGCCTCGAGGATCGGTACGTCCGACCTGTTTGCTTTACCGAGAATGGGTTGTGCGCAGAGCAGTGACTTCTCTAGACCGCACCGATTTAGACCTAAGCAAAGAAAACAAAATAAAAGTGTGATAAAAAAGCATTCAGCATGAATATAATTGTTGAGACATACCCTCGAACACTCTATTGTTCACAACTAGCTGCTCGTCGATCGAGTACGGATAGCACCGGCAGCTGTCGATAACGTGCTGATAAAGTGAATCAAGCTTACACGCCTTGCGCGAATAATCGTTGAAGAACTTAAGCGTTTTACTCGCGCAGTTAATGCCGTCTATAAAGATCTCCTTCCTTGTTGTCAGACTGATCGACGTGTAGTGGCCGAGAAGCATGTTCACTGCTCGTTGATCTGACGGCACTTGTTGTTGAGAGAGGAACGATACCTACAAACTCTTGTGCAACGTTTTTTGAAAGGGTACTATAAAACTCAGCTTTCCAGTGCCACGGGGCGTACCGAGACACCAAGTTTATTGTAGGGCCCATTCATTCGTTCATAGGTGGCAGCGTTTAGGACCAACTGCAGGCCAGTGTCGGGTCCTGAAAATAATTTGTTTTATTTTTTGCAAAAGAGCAGCGACCAGAGCTGCCTGTCATAGAAATTCTCGTAGAAATTTTAATTAAATTTCCATAGTTTTAAAATATCTTTTAAGTCGCATTTGATGTAATGTAATTTATCGATTTATTGATCGGTCGACCATTTTAACCTGCACTTTGAATCTCAAGCGCAGCTTCTCCGGAGTTGAAGGCGTAACAAACACCGCTGTCGGTGAAGAGACTGGAAAAGTCGTCGGCGGAACATGGTCGCCCTTTCCAGCGACAGCTACAATAGCATCGCCATAGCCCATGCTGTTTTTTGCCGGTTATCCTTTGACAATGGCAGTATACCTGACAATCATATCCTCTTTTTGGTGAGCGGCTGCTGCGAAAAATTGCCTCGAATTGGCGACGCTGCTGAGAGCTCTCTTTATCCGCGCAACGTCCGACGAGTTCCGAAGTCGCAAACGCGATGTCTGATACAGCTCGCTTAAGGCATAGTGCATTTCGGCGCTCACATTTGAAACTCTGTGAAAACTTTATTTGATTAGCAGCTGGTCCTCAGAAATGCAAGTGAAAACAAAGACTATATTTAAAGTATTTAAAAAATTTAAAATGTAAATTTAAAAAAAAATTTAAAATATAAATTAAAAAAGAAAAAAATTTAGATTATAAATTAAAAAAGAAAAAATTTTTAAATGTAAATTAAAAAAGAAAAAAATTTTAAATGTAAATTAAAAAAGAAAAAAATTTAAAATTCTTATTTAGAACAAGATGAAAGCTACAGTATTTCAAAAAAATTAAAAACATTTAATCGAAGCTAATCGAAATGCTTAAAAATTATGGTTAGCAGATGTAATTCTCAATTTAGTTACACCTAGAAATTTTCTCTTTCTGCACTCACCGAAACGGCATCGTGTTGCAGATAACTATTTCGGGAAACTGAAGAGAATCCAAATAGTCACGACTGAAATCAACTGTGATTGGGTTGGCTTGATAGCCGATGATCAGCGTTGCGATGCCATAAAATGTGAGAGATGCGAAGAGAATCGATAGTATATACCAGCAAATCCTATTCGTCGGTATTGTTTAAGAAATTGAAACCAAAAATCGACATTTCAACTGTATAAACCTGCGAAAGCAGTGATTTCTCGGGCACAGGTAGATAAATCCAGCGAGCGTCGTGTCACCGCAGAACCCGTGCCAACGCGTTGCAAGCGATCCCTCTGCTTTTTCGGACTCGCTTGGAATCGCGCTTGAATTTCCAACGTTCGCGGGATTTTGAGCACGGTAACGCAGTTTATCTGCGGACTCGGCCATGATTTGCGACTACAGAAAAAGTTTTCGGTTTTCCCCCTATAAACGGAGAAGGAGTCTAGTGAAAGTATTTCATGTCGACTTGGCGAGAAACTTTAAAAGTAAAATCGTATTTTTGCGCTCTTGAATTCACGTTGACGCCAAGTTACGCCACAATGTTTTTCGTGTAACCAGTTATCGCAGACGAAGTTTGGGGGTTGATGGAAACGACGAAATGTAGTATCGTCAGAGGCGAATTAGAATGACGTCAAGAGTCTTAGGTTTGGCGGAAATTCGTGCTTCGCAAGCCTGGTTGACGTCATCGTGTCGAGAGAATGAGAAAACGATGACGCGACTGTATATCTACACGTTTGGTGTGCTCACAACACAGCATCGAACGTGACACAGTACAAGTAAAACCGCCGAGCGGCGGAAGAGCGTCCTGCCTGTGGCAAAAAATCGAGGTGGATACACAAAATGTTCTGGAACACTGTGGACTACCCTGCAACAGCCTGGAACACCCTCAGCCAGTGGGGGAGGGCGCTTCGCGCCCCGACATTTGCTGCACTTTCTTTAGAAAAATCGTTCGAGTTATTTTTTGCGAACTTTCCGGAACACCCTGGAACAACCTGGATCATGTTTGAAAATTCTGGAAGACTATGTGTTCCACGACCTCCACTATGCTCTCCTGGACGCCCGCCAACTTTCATTTTTTGTTTTGACAGGATACCTTTCTGAAACATATTCTGGAACACTCTGGAACACACTAGAACACTGTCGAACAGCTTGGAACATAGGGTACTGCGGTGCTCTGGACGTCTGCTAACCTTCGGTTTTTCGAGGGGAAGCAGGGGGAGCGGGGAGAGGGGGTTTTCATCCAACCATATAGCTATCCTTTTGTGCGCGCTGCGCGCTCCCAGCAGGATGCAAATAATTTTATAGAACTGAATTCTGCCAGATAAGTACTTTATCTGTACGTATTCGATATCCGCCGATCCAACCTTGCTCCACGTTTTTTGCATTCTGCCTGTAGCGGGCGAAGCGAGCGAAACACAAAGGAAGCTTACTGGTCAGACGGCCAAAATCCGCCGAATCTCCCCCGCCGATCAAAATTCCCTCGCCTCCCCCAATCCCCCGCGGCAAAAGTTGACGGAGGTCCAGAGTATCCTAGTACACTGTGTTCTGTGGCCAGACGGTGGAACACCTGGATGTTCCAAGCTGTTCCAGAGTGTTCTAACAACTTGCCAATGATAGGTGTTTTCTCAAACAATTACTAACTTGCGAATGGTTGTCTTCCTGCGAATAGTAGGTTTTTCAATGCCAACAACAAACTAAAACTTTTTTGCATTTTTTTGTTTTTTGTTCTCTAGAAGAGAGTGAGGAAAACATAGTATATAGACAAATCGTGGTCTCCTTTCTCTCTTGCTTCAAACACTTATGAGTTTGTGTTTTTTGTCAAACGGCAGGCTGCATTTCGGCTTTCATGATTTACTTGTTTATACAACTCGAGGAACTGTCCTTTCGGCATAAAGCGTGCGCTAGATTCATTAGGTTGAACCGAACTGGGTGCAATCTTGCACATCGGAGCTATGATATTTATTTCAAAAACCGAATTTACATTCATTTGCGAGCTTACAGTACTTTAATTATTTTTATTTTGATATTTAAATTTTGATTTAACATAATTTAATTTTAATAAAATTCACTTTGTAATTGCAAGTAGTACGAGTACAAACTTTGAGACTTCTATTGATTTTTGGAGCCGGTGGAAAATGTTTGTGTGCAGTTTTCCGAAATGTGCATCGTCCACAGGTTGACGACGCCCAGATCGCCTGCTATGTGCGTCGTTTATGGCCCCGTTGGCATCATTTCGTTCTTTATACAAAGCAGCTAGGAAAACTGCATCTAACCACTTGAGCTTACTCAGTGCTTCGCTCCTGTCTCAGTGATACGTGGCAGACCGCAACACAAACTGCGCGGAAAACATAATCGTCTGCCGTGCAGGTTTTCCGTTAGACTTCGGAGAAGGATGGGGGTAGTTTAGCCGAGCCGTTTACCACAAAGTCCACAATAGTTGGAACCATTAAACATCGAGCCGTCTTGACAACAAAGCAAACTGCCACTACAGTATACCAATAACACACTGAGAGCCAAACAGCATAGCGAACAGGAGTTAGCATGCAACAAAAGTTCGTCAGTTCTGCGCTCGATGCCGTGCGGGACCACTTGAAACAAACGACTTCTCGCTAAGCTAGAAGCGGAACCAGTTCCAGAGTCGGTGGACAACTGCAGAATATAAGCTAGAACAGAAAGCACAACAAACGTGATGGTTATAACTGTCAAACTTCCGTGATTGTACCGTACTTTCCTGATTAATCCCCCTAGAGGATTATTCAATTTTTGCCATTTTGGACCAAAGTTTTTACAATATAATAATCTCCAAGGGGATTATTCCGGAAGTGCCATCTCATATGCTTTGAAAATAAAATTAGTATAGCGTTAAATTTTGTGCGTCTAATGGAAACTCACCCTCCGACAATGTGCTCTGACCTCTGTACAGCCCACAATTTTGCTTTCGACCAAGAATTTTCCGCGTTACGCACGTAAAAAATCCTTTGCCAGCTGGAGAAAAAACACATATAATTAACTGACCTTTGAGAAAAAAATTCACAGAATAATTTCCCCGGGTGGGATTAATCGGGAGGGGGATTAATCAAAAAAATACGGTACATCGCAAACGTCGTTGCGCCAAAGAATTGCGCCGCAACGACGCTGAAGTGGCAGTCGTGGAGACGAAGCAAGAAATGATTGAGGGTCATTCCCCAAGATAATCTGTCGACCAACAAACTGTCGTCGTCTGCGGTCAAGAGAAAGCCTGTCCGATACGCCTCCAACGTGTTGTAGATCCAAAGCGCCAAGATGGCACCGTTCTGCGCACAGTCAGAGAACTTTCACGCGGACGAACAGACCACAAAGGAACTTACACTGCCTATCACGAGTGCTGAAGATGAGATCGTCGGCGCAGCGTAGGAGGTGAGCGAGACGAAGCAGCCGGCGCTCAAGTAGAACGCGAAGAGCCGCTCCCACGTCAGCGCAGAGTATCGGCCCTCGTAGAGGTACCACGCTCGGAACGTAACAAGCGCTAGCGAAAGCGTGCGCCAGAAGAGATCGACGCCATCGTCGTGCGAGAAGACTGACGTAAGCATCTGAATGCACACCGAATCTAAACGGAAAGACCAGAACGCGCACGTATGACGTCACGTCTCGAACTCTGACCTGCATAGGGCTTTCCATATAAGACGTCCGCAAAAAATTTGAATTTTTTTACCCCCCGACCCCCTCCCCTCCCTCAGACCGGACGTCTTTTGTACAAGGCCCCCTACCTCGATAGATGCTTCCGATGAAGTACTGCACCATGAATGTTCGGTGGGTCGACTGTTGCCAGAAGTAGTAGACGGTGAAGTTCGTCGCCGTAATGACGCCAAAGTTGATTAGATAGCCAACAGATGGCTACATGGAGAAAAAGAAGTGCAAAGTAGCAACGACCTCAGAACATCACAGGAAAGCCCAAGCCTTCCACTACGTGCCGGTATTTGGACATTCTGGCGCAGAAGGCGGGCGAATCGGGCGAAGATCGCTGACGATCCGAGGACTACCTGAAACGCACATGAAAGCGCCAAAATACAACTGTCCCCTTTGCTTACCCCTGCGGTAAAAATCGTCGGAAGCAACAAAGTGCTTGCCGACGTGCTCAGCAGCATCGGCTTGCATGACCATCTCCCTGAGTATATGGACATCTTCGGGGCTGCTGTAGGTCGAGGAAAAGACTGAAATTTTTAAGCCGTGCAATAGAACGCAATGCAAAGCCAGATGACAGAACTCAGCATTTGCTCGGAAATACGTAGCACGTTTATTTGGAATACGAACGATAGATTGCCGGCACATTTGTTGGATCAAGAACAGCTCATCCATTTGTTCTAAATGTGGACAAGATTACGGTACTTCCTGCGATAACACTGTGGAACACCAGAAGAGCGATGTTTCGACATTCCATATCGCTTTTTATTTTAAGGCAGAATGCGCTTTCCTGCCACGCCAATCCACTACGTAGTCCAAAGCCTTTTAGACCTGGCTTCAGTGATAAATACCTTAGACGGACACAGCAACCTCAAATTACTGAGCTACGTGTATTCGTATATTCAATATAAAGGGTGTTTGAAAAGCGGGATTCATCAAGCTCAGCTAATTACGCTCATGTCCAGTGGTACCCCGATGGAGCTACCCTGCACAAAAATGAACAGCTTCGTGTGGGGTCTTGAGCTTGGCACCAAACACCAACTAGTCCGTTACTATAAGCGGCAATATAAAGCAAGTGTGAGCTTCAGTTTTTGAGCACTCGACGCTGCTTTTGCAGTTGCTTGTTTCTGATTATCCGCCGTCTGACTTGCTGACTTATTTTGTTCACACGTCGTCGGCGATCCTCGCCCGGCACCCGTGGGAATGGCACCTTCAACTTGTTCTGCGGCAGTTTGTTCACCGTCGCTGAGATCTTCTGCTTTATTGGCTGTTGATCACAGTCTAGATCGGGATCGTAGTAGGCTATATCATCGAGCATCCCTACGGCGCCGGGTTGAACAACGTAGTGATCGAACCAGAAGACAAGCTAAAAATCATTATGGAAAGTTCGTTTCTGAAGTGAGGTTGAGGGATAAAAATTCGGACATTAAAGTCGGTTGGTTGCGCCGGAATCGTGACGGCACGCTGTGGTGGTCCGCCCTCAAACTCGTCGCTCGGTCGCTCGAACGCTGGCGAGCAGACCGCAAGTCGGTTTGAATCACTCGGCTTTACGCACACTTTCATTTGAAGCTCGAACGATTGCCAGGATCTGAAATACATGCAGGGTGCTGGCGATGGTCAAGAAACGAGTAAAATCGAATCACTTTGCTTCAATTCCATTCGATTTCGACATTGACAACTGCTTGATTTTGATTCGGTTTTTTTAAATTTTTGTTCATCAATCTGCCGTGACGGTGACTTAAATACCTAATCCTTTCTGGCTAAACTTATTGTCCTTGGATGTTTCTGGTAATTTGAAAAAGATGCGTGTCGTTGCCCTTCTGGAGTATCAGGCGCCCGAAATTCGACACCAAAAACTGTGGAAAACTCTTCTTCAGTTCCAAATTCGATTCGACGATTCGATTCTCGAAGTTTTCTAATTGGACTTTTGTTTTGACCGTGCTTGGAACGTGCTGTGTTTTTAACAAGTAGTTGGATGTACCCATTCTCCAGGGCCACTGACGCAGTGTGCCAGTGGGCCTAAAACTGCTTACAAAAATGACAAAAAATTAACGACAAAATTTGAAAGTACAAAGTGCAATTATGACTTTCACCAAATTTCAGCCAAATCGGTCGACGGATTCCAAAGTTATGTAAAAACCATTGCAAAAATATTTTGTCATCGATGGCGCTGTCATAAGTAATTTCAAGAATCTTTGCATATCTTTGCAGGAGAACTTCATAGCCTGATAGCATCCACAAACTTTCAGACCAATTCATTAACGGTTTCGAAAGTTATGCTAAAATAATTTTAAAACATTTTGTCATCGATGTTGCTGTCATAAGTGGTTTCCAAGGCCCCTATACGAAACTGAAGTGGTGCTAACACACAGACAGACACGGCCCACAGCAATAGGGTCACTGACGTACGTCAGTGGCCCTAAAAAGGAAAGCTAAAACGCATCCCATTGATCAATGGACTTTTTCAGAAACTTCGAAGCGGTTTGTTAAAACTTGAAAGATAACTCGTAATCGCTGTTCCTTATGCAAAGCTCTTACTTGAAAGATAGCGTTGCTTTATCCTGCACCGCTGGAATTGGATCGCTAATAAACCATCCGCCGTGACTTCCGTTTTGTCCTGCCACTATGCCAAACGGTCCCTCTGTAATAGGTGTCGACAAAAATAGAATCTCATTGTAACCATTTATTTTCCTTCCTCAATCTCTTACTCGGCTGTGGTTCTGAACCCATGATAAGATCGAATTTTTCCTTCTTTGCCGCGCCGTGAGCCAGATAAAGCTTGTTTATATTGGCACCCTCGTTTCGCCAGCGACATGGTTTGTCAAATGTGCAGCCGAGTTCGGTGCCACATTTGATCACTTGTCCATTAGCTAACGTGAACGAGAAGATACATTAGCCTTGAAATTCATTTTCGCTGACTTTCTAGGAGTTTCAACCTTTTGAAGCGTATTTGACCGCTTTCATGCCTCCCTGGAAGGCCCCTGAAATGCGACCAAATAAACGTGAAGTTGTTTGCCATATTAGTTTACAGGGAACTAGGACAAGAGTTTTGTTTTAATAGCGAGCGATTTATTGAATATGATAGTTTCGTGCCGTGCGCTGCGAAATTTAATCGAATTCGAGTATTTATTCCTTCATTCATTTGCAAGAGAAATTGTAAACTGTGATTACCAGATGATTCGAGAAATTTTTATATAATTAACGTGCTTTTATATATTTTTTATAGTTTTATATAGTTTTACATAGAATTTTATATAGCTTTATAATTTTATATATGGTTTATTTATTTTTTATATAATTTTATTTTATGTATATTACATGTTATTTTATTTTATGTATATTATATATAATTTTATATGGTTTTATATATTTTTATATAATTTATAGAACTAATCTTTATTATGTTTGGCGTTGGAGGAGGCGTAGACTTGCTTTCAAGCGCTTTGTTCAAGAAGGCGAGAATAATTTCATCGTTATCACCAAAGCTGCCGAACGTCGAGACTCCAAAATAGGAGAAAAGATTTGGCGAATCCCCAACTTGCTGAACTTCACCGCCTCCAATCGGACCTGGAGCTGAACCGGCGCCCGCATCAGCAAAGCTGCCGCTACTAGCACCACCAGTTCCACAAGCGAGCGAAAGCTCTATAGAGCAAGCGAAGTTCATCGGAATGAAGCACAAGTTTCAACCAATCTTTTACTTTTATCGCTCTTCGACAAGACGGTCAGAACGAAAATCGATAGTTTCAACGCATTCATTGCACTGAGAGTTCTCCCCGGAGTGACAATAACTCACTCAAAAGCTGGATTTTCGAGCAATATTCGCCTTTTCTTAGAACTCTTTTCGGCCATAGGATAACAACTGCATCATCGGGTCGATGATAGAGTGCAAAACGCCACGCGTCGTATCATCTGACGGGCGTGTCGTACACTGGCGATTGTCATATGTCCGCGATAGTCGGTCAAACTTGTGCACTTCCTCTTCATGTTTGTATTTAGTAACCCAATTTACAGCGAGAATATTTTTCGGTGAGTCCCCCTTGCGTCGTCCCGACAGAACCTGCCAGACGGAGAAAAGGAATGGGCAATCATCGGGAGAGATCAACACTTTAAAACGCTTTCCTCTTCCCATTAAGTCACGTGAGGTTTTACTTACATTTGCATATAGATGCTCTCTTTCAACAAGTTCGGATACAAAATTAAACATGAAGACCCATACAGCTTGTGACATGAGACAATTCAGTTGGGGACATACAGATATGACGTCATTCTTCGTCATCAACGTTTTAGCAAGTCTTTCGATCTTGACGTCATACATGCATGTACCCGATCAATAAGTGGTCAGTGTGAAAGTATTATACAATGTACATTTGACGAAGACACGCGAAAGGGTCCCGACATCGTTTGTGATCTACACAAAGACGATCCATGTCGCGACGAGCGCGATGAGCATGAAAGAAGCTCGTATCGCATCAACGCCTTGCGTTGTCGCCATTGCTTTCTGATGCTTATGTGCTTCCGGACCGGCAGCAGTCGTGGCGCCAGCAGCAGTGGTCATCGCACCGGCATCTGTAGTTTCAAATGATTACAACGGATTAAAACTTGCGTATACATATTAGATATATTCCACCATCTATTGACCCACACTGCATCCACAAATTCGGAATAAATCTTATCACTCATTTTTGCGAGAAGCGCGTAGCGTGTAAAAACACACCGCCAAATCCCAAGGCAAAAACCCCTCGCCTGCCCTCCCAATCGAAAATGGTAAATTTTACCGACAATAATATGCGATGCTCATATTATTGGTGTTTATATTTTCTGTTTGCTTATTTTCCAATTCTTTTTTGTGTACCTGCTCCACCAGTGGATCCTGCAGCTGCAGTCGTTCCTGCATCGCCGCCAGTCGTTCCTGCAGCGGCAGCTGATGATTTAGCTCCCTTTGTTGGTGCCGCCGGTGTTGTGGCGTTGATAGCGACAACGATAAGCGCAAGCACGCAAACAGCCAATGTCCTCATTCTTGATTATAGTTAGATCGTTCGGGAAAATTCACCTGGTCGGTTTTATTCCTGAAAAAGAGGGGTTTGAAAAAAGAAAGACGAGATTCGCCGAATCGTTCCGCAAAAGGCGAAAGGCGAAACTGATGTCGAAAGAATTTTCAGGCGCTTTCTCGAAGCGCAATCGTTAATTACATCTCTCGAAAATCTTTCTCGACACCTGTTTACGTCGACGATGGAGGCGAGGCACCGTCATAGGGATGGTATGATAGTGCTCAGTGCGGGTATTGTTTTAAAAAGCGGCCAAATAAACGACACGCATCAGCGGCATTAGTTTGCTTCGCAAGAGAGGCTGCGCGGATTTCTCTGTTGACGGTAGGTTTTTTCTACAAAAAATGTTCGAAAATCTGGTCCCGTCTCGAGTGCCTATTTTTCGCATGACTCTCGCTCGTCGGGTTTGGAATAACTGCCTGTCACGAGTTGCCGTCGCCGATATGAAGGAAAAGTTTTCTGCCTCCAAGCGTGTTTCATTGTAAGACGACAAAAGAGCTCCGTGTTGTCGCTTCTCGTGCAAACGTTAGAGAGAGACCTGAGACCCGAAAAGCGACTGGTTTCACGCACCAACGCCCGAATAAATCGGCGACGGCGCAGGTTTTCCATCTAGTCCGGATGAGAGAAGAAAATGTTCCGACAATTTTGCGAACATGTACAAGTTTTATAGGCGAAAAAGGAGTTGATAACACGGTTTGATTACGTCAATGTGACTAAATAGTTCTTTTCGGGCGATAACGAATCTGGTATGACTGACGCAAATGATCGTTTGTTTGGGTTCGGCGAAATGGGGACAATGGGACACAGTTATCGCCGCTGGTTCGCTTGCCAGCTGTGGACTTCCGGAGGGACTGTCTCCCATGGCTGGACGCGTCCAGCCATGAAAAATTGGGTCCATTTGATGCCCTCGGAAAATTGCAGCGGAAAAAGATATCCGCAATTCACTTATAATTTTTCGTTTTCTACCGGCGTGTGCAATAAGAATACCCATTTAATGACAATGCAAGCAAGTAAGAATTCAAGATGGCTGCCGCAAATTCTGCAGTTCATTTGCTTGCTTACATTGTTATGCTTATAGCACGTAATTTTGAATTAAATTATAAGTGGATAAAACTTGTCTCCCCCTCCCCCGTTGTACTCGGGAAGACATGACGACATCGAATCAAAGACCATGGAATCGAAACGAAACGCTTGTAAAATTTTCAGACTCGATGAAATCGAATGGGCCAAATCAAAATCGAAAGAAATAACAAAAATCTTCAAAGAGTGACAGTGTTCCATCTTATCGCGCCAAACGGTCGAACCTTTAAATCGAACAAAATTTTCTGGATAAAGTGGAAAAGTGAAGAAAAATAATTTTCGCAGCACACTGACCACTTCCAAGTGTGATTGAAGACAGTTTGAATCGAATCGATAGAGCTGAAGTCTGGAATCTAACTCCTTCGATTTGACTTGAATCAATTCCTTCTGATCGACGCGTAACATCTAGAGTACAGTTTACTGCCGTAAAAATGAGACGAAGGACTTCGTGCGTTTGAAGACAAGTAAATCGGCAAAGCCGAAAAGGCATCCTGCCACGAAGCAAAAAGACAGCAACATACGCCACGCGATATCGTGTACTAACGCCTTCTTCACGTCCGCCAAGAAAAAATACACATAGGCAACTTTCAATATGTTCTGGAATAGGCTGGAACACTGTGGTGTTCCACCAAACCGTCTGGAACATAGTGAACTATGATCCTCTGGACGTCCGCTAACTTCAGATTTTTCGAAGGGGACGGAGGGGAAGGGGGAAGATTTTTGTTCGAACAGTTAGCTATCCTTTTTTGCATCCTGCCTGAAGCGTGCAGCGCGTAAGGAAAAGGAGGCTTACTGGTCGTTCTGGGGTT
>JAQGBB010001297.1:0-13922 GCA_034691745.1 Prismatolaimus dolichurus
GAAAACATACTGAATTTCTTCACACTCCACTACTTTTTCTTTCTGCTCTCCAGCAGATCAAAAATCGACGCTGAAAATCCATTTTTTCTTATACACTTTTCCGGGTCATAGGGGGGGGCCCCCGGCCCCCTGGGCCCCCCCTACCGGCTACGCCTCTGGTTCTATGGGCACTCCTGTATACAGTACCTAAAGTGCGTTCGTTCCAGGTGGAGAAAATGGGTAGATGCTTGGTTATCTATATTCCTGCGTGGTCATATGAGATTCTCCTTTTAGGCAAGCAGCTTGAAGACGGTCGTACTCTCTCGGACTACAACATCCAAAAGGAGTCGACGCTCCATCTGGTTCTCCGTTTGCGGGGCGGAATGCTCCTCGAGTAACTTGAAGATGCGATGCGCGGCTTGCCCGATGTGCGGGGCTGGAGCAGTCAGTCAATCAATTTTGGCGACTCACTGACTCGAGCACTTACCTATTTATCTATTAACATGCTTTTTATGTGCGTACAGCACGTTACTAATACTGAGTGTGCTTACATACAGTATGCAGTACGCATCTGGTTCAGCTTGCTATTAGTCCTGAGGGGGAAGAGCAACTGACTGGGCATTTACCTGACGCCGCTGCGTTGGTCTTATCTTGTTGGGCTTTGCTGCATACTATTAAACAATAATTGGATACTTTCTGTACGTGCAATGCAGGCTTCTTTTGTCGCAATGTGTGCTGTATAGCAAGTAAATCTTTGCTGGCAGTTCTTTATTTATTTTGAATGACAATGTTGTACCGTATATTTGTCATCGGTGTTCCAGCCCTGGGGATGTATACCTCAAGCACTAAACCCGATCTCGTTACGTGCAGAGAATAAGCTTATGGAAAGAACACAGCAGCTAGCGGTCGTCCATCGCGAATTCGTTGAGCTCAGTTGTATTGCGTCTTGTACGTTGAAGAGATATTGGAATTTGTAAAACTAACAGGCAAATTGCAATGTCGGAAATGGGCTCGCAGTTATAAGCCAGCTCAGTAGGACAATCTTTGCCAGCAGCACACTAGTTAAGCTTCTGTTGGTAGCTGACTAGTTGAGCCCGGACTAAAGATGCAGTCGCTGACCTTACGCGGCTATGACTGTGTAGAATACGTTTGTATGTAATGAAAAAATAAACATCGCTAGCATCATAGACAAGTGTTTTTCTTGAAACAGTGCAACTGCACGAACGTGACATACATGGCAAGCAGATATTGAGACTGACTGAACACAAACAGACCACGTATAGTTATCAGATCATTGTCAACGAAGCACAGGACATACCCAAAAGACGAAGCAGAATCATGCCCGAGAACGATGAAAGAACACCTTAGACCTCGCATCAACGAATGTCATTTAGATAACAGCAGAAGAAACATCACAGAAGCACCAATGTAAAGCAGAAAAGCTAAAGCAAACGGAGTTTAGAGCATGAGAACGAGTTCCGTACGATCTTCTACGAGCGAATTACCTCGATGGTGATGGTGTTCGCCGGCCTCATCGGCTCCGCGCTCTTGGGACCGTATTTTTTCGAAGGAAATGTCTATGCGCAGTCGTATTTCGACATGCTGATCGACCAGTTTCTTCCTGACGCTCATGCGCACGTGATGGCGATTGGCGGTCGGTGGGAGGACTACTGGTTCTTTCACGACTGTGCGCCGGCGCACCGCGCCGCCGGAGTCGTCGCGCTGCTGCGGGCGGAGTTTCCCGGCTGTTTTATCGCGCGTACCGGAGGCGACATTCGGGCGCCCGCGCGCAGTCCCGATCTCGCTCGGCCCGATACCTTCCTGTGGGGCTACTCGAAGGCGCTGGTTTACCAGGAAGGCCGCTGGCGTGCGATCAACAACGAGCAGCTTGTCGAGCGCATTCAGGACTCGTTCGACGCGATTCGCGAGCGTGAGCCGGAGCAGCATTCGATCGCGCGTTCGATCGACGATTTTCGCGAACGCCTCCACAAGGTGATCGAGGTCGACGGCGGTCCGCTCTAGCCATTTAAAGGTACGTTGGACAAAGTGTGCTTTTGACGAAGTGTTGGAAACACAGTGATTATTATTAAAATTATCGATTTTTTATTGCTTTACGTAATAAAATTATCGATTTTTTTATCGCTGTCTACGCAATGTGCACGCATACTGGTTTTGCTCGTAATTGCTGATTTTGTTCTTGTTTGGTTCTATCCAGGAAATTCAATTATTGATTTTTTTATTTCAGATTATGGATCGAACCACAATAGCGAGTATTGCCACTGGATATAGGTATGTCTCGATTAGCTGTTCGTAAATACACTACGTTAAAACGGAAAATTATCGATTTTTTTGCGCTTAAGACTGTGCTGTGAGCCCTGCCACGAGAGGAGTCACATGTCAAGAACACGTTTCTGTTTTCCTTTTGCAGTTGTTTTCGCTCTGTCGAAAGCAGTCCCGCTGCAAACTCGACTCGCCGACGCGCGTCTGCATTCTGAAGAATAATCTAACTCTCGTAAACACATAATACGTGCTCCACATTTGCGCCCATTGATCAAACGTACAGTGCTTGTTTGTTGTTTTTCTTGTGCTTTATTTGTGGTTTTTGCATTCTTCGTTGGTTATTTCTGCATTTTAGTTTGTTCCTGTTTTGTTCGGTAAATCTGAGCTTTGATCAATAGCGCGTGTTGCACTCACAATGTGAGATCACCTCAGTGCCGACAGTAATCACAAATGCATTTTATTAGAGCAAACTATATTAAAGTGCAAATAACAAATTGTTTGCATATACAAGAAAAACAAGTACGTGCGCACAGAGAAGCGTCAACGTTCTAGAGATCGGGATACTGCTCGAAGATCGCACAATGAGTCGTCGATAGAACGCGACACTTTTCGGCCATCTGGCGGAGGACTCGGCGACCGTCCAGCGCTCGTCAACGAGCAAACTCTTTCTGCCACCGTCACCGTTATAGATCTTCACGCAAAGCTAAAAAAATCAGTAAAATAATAGCAGCAAAAAGTCAAAGTCGATCACACACGTACCTTCTTCGCACTTGCCTCCCACATTTTCTCGAGCGCAGTTTCGATTTTTTCTGCGTTTATGCCTGCCGTCAACTGTCTGCAAACGAGACAAAAATTACATGAAAAAATCAAATCGATAAAAAAATCGAAATAGTATTTTTAAAATTGAAAAGTATTCGAGGATTCTACCTTCATGATTGGCCATCAAAAAGCGAATCGTATCGATTTTTGGCTTCGGTGACACTACCATTTTTGGCGGTTTCGCCGGCTTCAGCACGTTTGGCACCTCTGGCGGAAGCGTCGCTCGCTCAAAATCTGAAAAAAATTAGAAATGGACTTCGTGGACAGAAAAGCAAATACAAACTGGCGGTGCGACGGTTAGACAGTAAAAAGAGGTTGCACATTTGATTGGCTATGTTCAGAAACATTTCAAAGCTGCGAAAATCATTTTAAAAAACAAATCAAAGTGCAAAGCGCAGCGTGAAAAGAACAAATTCAGCAAAAGACCTATGCGTTATTATGGTCTCCATGTTTTACACTAGTGCGAGTAAGATTGTGGCTACGGAAACGCAAATCTTCCTACCCAACTTTTTTAGTGGGCAGTTCCATGTGAAAAACCCGATATTAAAACCCAGTGCTTATCTTTGAGCTCATTTATTGTCCCCTTCACGCAAGGTATCAAACGCAAAAAACCGCATTTCGATCGGTTGCTTCTAGCTCGAGATCGACGCCTGACGGACGGACAAAATCCACCGCAATAGGCTCCGCTTATACGTAAGCGGACCTAAAAACGAGAAAATATAAAGGATAAAGCTATCTACTCTATGTAAGCAAGTGCCTTTAGTTTCTCTGCTCGACTGTTTTTTTCTACACTTTGAGTGATTTCCATCCAGGTGCACTAGGTGAAGGGAAAAAGGTAAAATTTGATAGAAAGTCTAACGCAAATATTTTTGTGAGTAAGATTTTGTAAAGGCTATCAGTTTGCTGCGGTTTTTTGTGACATGTTACGTTATAGGGACGGTATTTCGCAAAGCTGCGCACTCGCCGAAGCGAGTCACGATCGAACGAGAATAGCGTCAGCGAAGTGAGCGATCTTGCACGCATATCGTCTGATGCAACTGCAGCAGCGAGTGAAGATTCAGGGCTCGTAAATGGTGAAGGGTTTCACAGAATCTCAGGCGGACTGGTCCTCTGAATGCGTTAATAGTCTCTTAAGAAAAAAGACTCGTGTCAAGTCAACATTGAAAACAATACGTATGATATAAGATCTCTTTGAGAACAAAATAAGAGCGTTAGTGAAGGACATTCTTAGAATATTTTATAGTTGTGCATGCTCGTGCTAAAAACGATGCTAATAATTTCGATTCACATTTTCACCAGCTGAAATATGCACATGCAGCGAAACGAAAAAACAACTGCAATACATTAGGCACAGTAATGTGCGCCAACAGAGAGTCGTTTCGGAGAACCACGGCTGAGTGTGTAACTACGGTTGAATAAATCCAATTTAAATTGTGGCTGTTAGAACCACTTACCATTCGCAGGTTGCTCACACCGCCCGCTAACTTTTGTCCGCGGGGATAAAGGGAAAATACACCCACCATTTCAAACACCTGGAACAGAGTGCACTATGATCCTCTTGACGTCCACCAACTTTCGATTTTTCGAAGGAGAGAGGGACGCTGAAGGTAGAAGGGGAGATCCAAAAAGAACAGTTAGTATCCGCTTTTCGCATCCTGCCTAAAGCGCGTAGCGCGCAACAAAAGGATAGCAAACTGGTCCAAGTGAGATTATCCCCCTTTCGTCCCTATACTTTCATCCACCCACCTAATACCCCTTACGGAGGGTGTGACCAGCTTGCCAATGGTTATCTACTACTTGCCGATGATATATACCAACTTGCCAATGGTGGTAGGTAGCGGGGGGGGGGGGTAAAGTTTCCCCTGCATAATTTTGTCTACAAAACAGCGAGGTAAATGCAGAGCATAAACAAATCGTGGCTTTCTTTTCTCTCTTGCTTCAAAAACCTCTGCGCACGTGTTTTTGCCACAGGCAGGATGCACTTCGCTTTCAGCCGTTCCACTTGTTTGTCGCTCGCTGGTTGTCGAATGCAAAACTATCGAAAATCAAACTGGGTTCCGTTTTCGTCGGCAAGTTCGGGACAAAACTGACGTTGCGTTCAATATTGATGAGCGCCTCAATGGCGACTCTACAAAAAAAGTGCGTGAAAACACAACGATTGCTTGTTGACAGACTCGTGCACAACTAGACTGGCGCAATGCCTTTTCGAGTTTAAATAGAAAATAACATTACACGTCAAAGCGTCCTTTTCTGTTCTAACCGGCGCGACTGGTCAACGAGGGAGCGCCCACCACTTTTCCACGCACTTCCGTGTTAATTCACTGATCAGAAGTTTGTACTTTCGCGTCTGGGCTTTCTCGCCGTAGATAAAAGCTATATTTTGCACCACATCTGAAAAGTCGACAAAATTGTTGGACTCCACGTCCATCTCCTTCCTTTTTTCATCATCGCGGCCTCAAGCGTTAACCATTCCCTTCGCACGTCTAAAGACCTTCGAGGTGGACCAGAGCGAACGCCTTTTCAGCGTCCACGTCTCGTCGCGGAACCATCTTTTCGTCGCCACCACGCAGAAGCTCTACGCCGGGCTTGTCGTCGACGAGACGCCAGCACTAAAATTCACCGATTCCATTATTGTTTATGTGCTTGAAAATCATAAGCTCGCACATGGGATGCAGCCACTCGCGACGCATCCAATGGTGAAAAGTCATTCACAATCCACGTGGACTCATGGGGTGAACAAGCCCGAAAATTTTTTGCTTTTTGATCAGCGAAGTATGTGTTTTACCACCTACCGTAGACCAGTCTCCTTGCTTTGAGGGACAGGAAAATGTAAATTTTGACAAATGGTTTTGTCTGACTTGAAAGGAATAACCAATTCGACGACTACGTAGCCATGGTTTTGTGCGGCACAGCGCAGCGCCAACACAGCACTGAGTTGTGCGCCTAAACGCCGCTTACAGTGTTTAGCCAGCATGTGTACGTTTTTCTCTATTATTTGAACTCGAGTTGAGTGAGCATGTCTTCAGCAAGCGGCAACGCGCTGGATGCAGACGGTAGCTCGGCTATTGCCTCAAATGATCATCCAATACGATTTTACTTTGAGAAAACTCCTAAGGTTTCACAATACGGTTCCGCAAAATGCGCCCCAAATGCAAAGTTGTTTTCTCAAACCAAAAGCCAAAGTTCTATTTTTCGGTAATTTATTTTTATTTTTATAGTCATTTTTAGATTAACTTGCATGTATCAAATGTATAAGTTTGATCTTGCTATTTTTTGATTTTTCATTTTTTGTAACTTTCTAAGTTTTTTTTGCAAATTCTTTCAATTTTTCCGAATTTTTGAAATTTTTTCCATTTATATAACGGGAGGATGCCTTTTGGAAAAAAATTTTGTTACAAAAGGTTGCCTTTATCAGTTTCTCGAATCGTTTAATTTTTTTATTTTTCAAAATTTGTTCGATTTTTTTATAATAATAGGATGCCTTTTGTAACATGTTCCCAAAATTTTTTTGGAATATGTTCTGTAACACTTTCAAACACCTTGGAACACTCAGTGTTCCACTAGTCGGTCGTACAATTGTTATAACTGGGGGATGCCCGAGGGGAATAACCTTCTACCAACCATATAGCTGTCCTTTTGCTTACGAGCTGCGCGCATCAGGCGAACGCAATAAGTACTTGCTACGTTGTGCTGCAAAGCTTTACATGAGGAAACAGCTTTTAACCAGTTTTGTGCCCCGAATGTTTAACCCCAGCTGTCAATCTATGAACTGATAAGAGAGTTGAGCAGCTTGTATCTAACGCAAAAAGCTTCGTTCGAATCGTTTGCCTCTACCACGAGGCTGACGCCTGACAAGCAACAGATAGACACAAAAAGATCATCGCAACGAGCTCCGCTTAGATGCAAGTGGAACCAGAAGCTTACTTTAAAAATAAAAATATGTTACCGAAAAAGACAAATTTGATTTCTGGTTATTCTTGGCTCGAGCATTTTGTAGAACCGCAGCGTGAAACACCGATACCTCGAGGTATTGGGGTGTACCTGCCGCAGACTGCCAGAGCTCACGCAAATATTTACGTTACCTAACAATTTATAATTTTCAATTTTCTAGTCAGTCGCTTCGCCGCATAAACGTGTGCTATCTTTTGCGCCTAGCGTCACGTTAAGTAACGTCACGTATGGATGAGCCATTTTGCACACGCATGACGTCGTGAAGAATTTTTACACGCACGACGTCGCACAACTATGAATTTTTCTTTGCATCAATTTTAAAAGAAGAAACCACTTTTGTCAAGTTCTCCTGTCCCCAAAAAGTGAACCCCCCACGGTGCATCTTCGAAATCTTCCGAGCCACTAACTAAGAATCCCTAACGCGAAAATCCCCATCTCTATCGGTTGCTTCTAGCTCACGATCAACGATGAGAGTCGATTTTATTATTGATCTTACATTGAGAACAAAATTTGAGACGCTTCCCTGCCCCCCAATATTGCACTCCAAAACTCATTTTCAAACTCGCAGCTGCTTCTTATCTACAGTGTGCAGAAAAACCGTGTTTTATCGGTTGCCTTTAACTCAAGATAATTTGTCTACGGACACGCACTCACAAGGACAAAAGTCATCGCAAAAGACTCCACTTAAGCGTAAGTGGGCCTAATTATTAATTAATATTAGCTTAATATTGTTAGAATAACACAAATTACTGCCGTAGCGAGCGTGAACGTCGCTACAAGACGATTGCTACATACGTATGCGCATTTCATGTGTTGCCGCTCAGTGTTCGCAGATAGCATGTATACTATTTTTTATTATCCTTCGCCTTCGGCATTTTGTACAAAAAACGTTCAAAAAAAATCGACATTTCTAACATGCTATCCTAAGCGAATTCGCTTCACTGATAAACGCAGCCGAATTGTGGCAAAGAGCCAGTTGTAAGACAAGAAGCCCACGGCTGCCAAACGGTTCACATTCATTGGTCTTAATTATGAATTGGAGAACCTTAATTTAGTTTCTGAAATATAATAGAAAACTACGGCGCGGCATTTGCGTCAAATAAAAAAAATAAAAAAGTACGCGGAATCATCAGTCATTGAGATCGAATAAAAAAAAAGTACGCGGAATTGTCCGTCTTTGACCGAATTCCGCGTACTCACTTTTTTTCCAACTTTTTTTATGACCGACAATTCCGCGTACTTTTTTTTATTTTTTTTTTCTTCAATCTCAATGACTGACGATTCCGCGTACTTTTTTTTTTTTTGAAAAAATTGACGCAAATGCCGCGCCGTACTGCGCTACTTCGTCCATTCGAGGCGGATTTAGGGGCACTATAGGCATATGCCTGCTTGCATCTCCCCCTGTATAGCTCCCTACGAGAAACTTTGACAAATTAATGAATAACAAAGGTACGAAAAATTTTGTTTCAGAAAAAAAAATAAAAATAAAAATTTGAAACAAAGTTTCTCGTACAAAAAATAAGAAAACGTGAAAATTTGAAACATCAGCCTCGCCGTAAATGCATGATCCTGGCGGCCAATAGACTCACACAACGCAAGCTCCAAACTATTGACTTGTTCCCTCACGTATACGACTCTGGTTCGCCAAAACTGTATAGTTCCAGATTTCCGTTTTTGAAAGTTCGCCAAAATATCTTCTATACCACAAAGCCAAATATTTGTTTTGTACTTTTGACAGCGAAACAAATAGGTTTTTAGGCGCTTTTCAGGCGCCATTTACTTGTCATCCCAGTCGTGAGATTGCGATTTGTGAATGCTAAATTAAGACCTGTCCAAAATTTGCACTCCAAATCGTAATCCACATCGACTTACACGCGACTTTTTTGCGTTCGCATTGAAAAAGTTCCGGTTTTTTTGCCGTTTTTGAAGTGAAATAGTTCCGGTTTGGTTCAAGGCGTTCCGTCGGGTATTTCGTTTTCGGTCCGGCGGGAAAGCTGCCTCGGCGGCTCATTCCTCGCGTGCGCCGAGATTGTGCAATTCTTCATCTTGCAGTTCAGGCGACGAAGGCGTGAGAAGAGGGCGGAGAAGGAGGAAGAAGCAGAGAAGTGAACAGCAACGAACAGATCAAGTAGCTTCGTCTGCTGTGGAAACCTTGTAGAAAGTACCTCTCGGGTCATCCGTTGACTCCAGGCAACACTCTTATGGCTGTCCTTTTTAATCCTCATTCAGCCCACGGCGTCTTATGTTTAGCGAAGTGTTCATAAGAACTGAATGTCGGTCGCCAACAAAAATAACACATGCAGTTTTCAACAGACACAAATATGTCATCAAATCTGATTGGCTGAAACTGACAGTAAATACGTACACTCAATATGTGCACTAAACTCTTATACATACTGAATATTGAACACGGCGAAATCAAGCCAAACTCCTTATCGTCTGGTCAACTATCGAGCTTGTCTCTCCAAAATTGTCCAATATGTTTAAAAACTTGTTTGTGGCGCGTGTTTTGTCAGCCGTTTACAACATTGTTTTGCACGAATGTTTTATCTACTGAAGCTTGTCAGACATGAGCGTTTCCATGTGCTACAGTAGAGAGAAGCAAATAATTCTCTATTCATCGAGCATTATCTGGATTAAACCAGGTTTGAGCAATTGAGAAATCGAAGACCAGTTCGAGAGCTGCGGCAACACTCTCTCCGCACACCGTTCACCAAGCCGCGATCAAGCGTCAGCAGCGTTGACGCTGCAAAAAGCGAATCCCTTGTGTGTTGTAGAACGACGATCAATGCACGAACGCAGCAGCGCTTCTCGCGCATGCATACATTGTTCCATAGAATAACATTCGCAGCTCTCGATTGGTAGCTCGCGGCTGCGCGTCGCATGACCATGTAGGTGTGTGCGTTAGGCACTGCAGCTTGAGGGTGCAGTGTTGGAAGTCTATGTAGTCCGTCCGTTGGCCGTAAAGGTCACGATTTTTGTGCTCCGCGAGTGATGGTATCACGTTGCCAGCCTGAACGTACAGTGCCCATCCGGCGGTGTCGTGTAGGGCAAAACACAGCCTACAATGTTGCTGAACTGAGCTTTGACGTAGCATTTCAGCGCGAGGAGCGCCAAAAGGTGGAATCGAGTTATTTAAAAAATCGTGTTTCCGCCTATGTGAAGGTCACGCTTTACTTCGTGAACTACTGTGAGTGCTGAAGTGTAGCTAGAATGATGAGTGGAGTATCTCGCACGCGTCTCAATAGTCTATATACAACCGTGTGTCGCTCAAGCATGTGGGCACGCGTGCACGTGCGCTAGACGTGTTTAAACGCGCGATGTGTGAAGATCACGATTTGGAGCAACTTAAGATTAAGAATTATTCGTTAACGTGGGTCACACACGAGGCAATGAGAAGAATGCTAATTTTCTAGAGATAGAATACGCTCGTGGAACAGGGTTTTTCCGTATATCTCAACGAAAAAATTGAGCGTAAAACTTTGGGGTAGAAAACACGAGGAGCGCATGCACGATAATTACTAAAATAAACATTGCCAGCTACATGGATAGACGAATGGAGAGCTAGCTATACTGAAGACTGAGCTTTGACGCCCACATTTTGCCTTGCCGCTTTGACGCCAAATTCACTCAAATTTTACAGAATAAAAATTTGACTTGCTCCAAAAACATGCGAACGGCGTAGTATAGTATAGAACGCTGGCTTCAGCTACTTCTTGGCTCTAATAGAACTTAATTTTGCCAAATTTATCTATAGCACATTTCGACATCGGGTAATGTATCCAGCAACATCGGATAGTGTAGAGAAACCTTCCAAATTATTGTCGCACCCTCAGCTAAAAAAAACTAGTGAAATTTTTCATCTTTAAAGAGCGGGATGATGCAAGCTCAGCCTCTCCATTTCTGCTCATCCATACTTTGGCCTGTATCGTGCACTCACGTCATCTTGGACAAACAGAAGCGTTCTGGCAAACAGATAAGCTGCTCGAAGCAACGTCGAACCGATCACGGTCGCCACGGTCACAAATAAACAAGTCGTCGTTTTGCGCCGAATTCGATGATCCCTCCAAAACACATCAATTTGAGTGTTTGTTTGTTTCAAGAGATATGAAGCGTGACCAAAAAATTGATCGTCGTTTTTGATTTCATCTGTCTTCATGTGTGCGTTTGTTAACGCAGTGCGTTTCTGAATACCAGGCTTATTGCGGGAAAAAATGGTGCCACGAATTTTGTTCTTCATTACGCTCTGATGGGTGATGAGTGATGAGCGTTGGTAAAACAGGCCCCAGCTCGCTGTTTGCACACCGTTCACTAAGCTGCGATCAAGCTCAGCAGCGCTGACGCTGTAGAAAGCGAATCCCTTGTGTGTCGTGTTGTAGAGCGACGATCGATACACGAACGCAGCAGCGCTTCTCACACATGCATACATGGTCCCATAGAATTACATCCGCAGCTCTCGATTGGTAGCTCACGGACAGTTTGTTGTCATATCATCGACGGACGCCATCAGCTAGAAAAGTCAGAGTCAGAGCGAAGTGCTTCGGAACTCGCTTGTACGCCACACGGCATGTTTTAAAAGCGATGAAGTGCCGAAGAGCCCGATGGAAGCCGAGCCAAATGTTCACACTTTAGCGCTGAAATGTGTCTACAAAATGTGTTTCTCGTAGAACTATGCGATATAAAATTTTCTTACTGCGGCCGCTGTCTTGCAAAAATAAAAAATTGCGTCCGCGATTGTGACAGAGCGCATACGATTGAAGATGCATAGAGGTGACTGAAAATTTTTTGTAGAACACGCTCAGCTCTATCACGTCACAGAAAATGTGCAAGCTCGTCAACAACTCTTTGTTCGATAACTTTTCAATTGGCCTATTAGTATTCAGCGCTTTGTATGGTTCAAGACGGCTTGCTTTGCAATGAAGGGTGTACGTACAATTGCATAAATGTAAGAAGCGTATACCTTCGATGGGTATACCACGCACTGCAAACCGACTCGAAACATTGAGAAACGTTTAGTGGTGTAATCGATTGAAGCCTCAGCGCTGTTCTTTTTGAGAGCACACAGAAAAAGACTGAAAGAATTCACTCAAATTGTGTGCATGTTTTCTCTGAGTAAAAGCCTTGTTTTTTTGTTTTCTTCCGGATCGCATCGCAAAGCGCTTATGAGCTCTTCGAACGGCATTGCAGTGTGCAGTCAACAGAAAGTCTTTCAGCGATTATATCTGCAGGCGTCCATGGTTCGTTCGTTCTCGCATGCTGACCCGAGAGGATCGCTAGGGTCGCACAAAAGTCGTCTATTAGGTTTGGACGCTTTTTCCTTCTGGTCTTTGTCTCCGCATTTGATAGATGTTTTGTTCCAAGAGCGAGCACTGTGAGCTCGAAAACAGTCGTCTCTCATTCTCGATCCAAACGCATAACCTGCGTTTTGCTTTCGTTATTATTGTCGTTGTCACGGTGCTTTTAAAAGCAAATCAAATCTCTCGTGATATTGGCCCAAGCGCAATATGAGAACACTAGCAAGCAAAGGTTCCCACTGTCACCGTGCGCATCGGTGATGCGGCATTCCCATGACCAAGGTTACGCCGCGAATACAAGAGAACTGCAACGGCGGACGTCCTTGCCTTTTTCATTCGCGACACTATTAATCAAACAAGCACGAAAAAAGCGAAAGCTACGATCAACGTTATAGCCGCTTTTGCCCACTGAAGAAAGAATAGCTTTTGGCGCAAAGATGGTCGAATTCGAGACTTACCTACACGGCTTTCAGTATATCAAGTTGAGCGGTGGACCATTCTACGTCATTCGTACGGTGTTCTTTGGAGCTTGTATGCTTTCGACGTTTGGCTTTTTTCTCCAACAAATGTACAGCAACATCTATGCCTATCTGCAGTTCGACGTCGCCACAGCTGTATCGTTTGAACACGTAAGTTTCTAGTTTTAACTACTAGACTGACGCAAAATGAGTTATTCACGTGCAGCTTTGCGCAGTCGTATTCTTCACAGAAAGGAGCCGTATATTTAGGACGTCACGTCAACAGAAAGAAGGGTTCTGATTCACGTGACGTTACGTGTAAAAGATTGCCCATGTTTATGTGGTACGAGAAATGAGGTTGGCGTAGGACGGATTCAGTGTTTAACGCAAGAATTTTTTCGTGGGGGCATTGAGTCGGCCGGGGGTGCACGCATATTTTAACACGTAAACACAGGAAATATCAATCCGACACTATTTTGATAAAAATTTTTTCATTATATTTGTAAAAAGATTTGCGATTGCGAAGACTAAAACACACAGTCATCGAATTGACCTCGAAATAAATCGAAACACCACTCATGAGCGCTCGAGTTTTAGACAAGCTGAACCAATCCTAACGCCTTTGGGCTATCCCGTGCTTCCGTAATAAACTTTGGGAACTTCTGCTTGTGGGTGCCGAGAGGACGGCGATTGTGGGCCCATAGGGGTCTGACAATACACAAGGCCCAGTGACGTGTTGGGCACCATAAGAACATATCATATTTTTACATATCTGTGCTCAACGCAAAACATCGTATATAGTTTGCAGGGGCGACCATGGGATTTTTCTTGGGGGTGTGTGATACAAATAAAACGAGGAATTTTTCTTTTTTCGCTTGTTTTTTCATCTCTTTTTGCAACACCTATTCTTCATTTTCTTCGTTCTCTCAACCGGCTGGGGGTTCCGGACCCCCGTATAGGTACCCGTGATTTAGTTGTGTATTCGCCCGTTTCTATTGTGTCTCTCGATCTACTGAATTGATTCGAACCAAATTGTAAACGCAGACTCCCATGGGTGGAGTTTGCGCTTTTTAAGTATGGCGACATTGGAACGCTGTTCAGTGGAACACTACAGTGGCGTTCCAGATCGGAGAGTCTGGAG